>JAVRXN010000002.1:68237337-68457971 GCA_033556935.1 Timema podura | reverse complement strand
AAATTGTAGGACTATTAGAAATAAAAAACTTTTATTTGACATACATTTTTATAAAAGCAACAGTTTTCTGAGATATTTGCAAATATATTAATACCATTTTGTGAGCTTAGTTGTAAACATATACTACTTAAGTCTTAACGCAATAATTCTCCAATGCCATAGAGTAATTAAATATAAGTATCTAAAAAAAGTATGTTATTTTTCCTTAAAGCTCTTAGGAGAAAATATTTGCATAGCAATGATTATCTCCATTTTAGACTCAATAGTCAATATTTACATTTTTTATTGGTCAAAATGTATAAATAAATTAATTAAATATCAATGCGATGACTTGAAGATCTGCAACACCTTATAAAATTTAACACTTTAACCAGAAATCGAAATTTTATACGAAGTGTTGACCCTTTAGGAAGACATTAAAACTGTTTGAAATGCTCTTAGGTGGACAAAGATGCGCCTCTTTTCTCATTGATTATATATCATTGTATATTATTTTATGCGTGTTCTTATGTGGAGTGGTGATGATACAATGTACATTATTCCGTTCAGAAATCTTACGAGCTTATAGAAAGAGAGAGAAAGTCTGTGCGGTGCGCCGTACCATTTATTCATATTCTTATCATCATCTCTCTTTATCTCTCTAATTTTCATCTTACTATAACTTTCTTCCACTCTTCCTACATCACTTGGTTTTTTTTATCTGCCTATCTTGATTCTTCTATTTCATTTTAAATAATATTAAAATGGAGTCATGCAAGGTTTTTGTGGTTTTTTTTTCTGATTTCTATTTCACAGATGAGAGATGCTAAATAATGAGAATAAATCAGCCGAAACCATTGTACGGTCATACCACGCTTGCGTAAAGTGACCAGGGAAAGTCCCTAATTTCAATGCTATACCGTAAATTGCTTTCAGCAATGACTCAGCTTCTTGCCGCCATCACCAACACCCCCTTCCTCCTCCCCCCCCCTCCCCCCACCATTTATTTGCGTCTTGGTAACGCTGAATATCACCGCCTAGGGAACTGCAGATCTTATGTAGAAAGGCTTTATCTTCGCTCTCTATCAGTTAATTGTTGCCAAATATCCTGGCTCTCGCTTATGTTGGAAAGTGGTGTGGTGGTAAAAGAAGGAGCTACTGGCAAGATTGACAAACCAGCGTTGCAAAATTGTTCGTATATTTGAGGGAAGATCGACCACACGAAAACAATAGAATGAAAACGTAGTTTCCAAATAGTAACCGTGTGGTACCCTCAGAAATGATATTCATTGTAGATAAATGAAATGGATTTTTTTCAGACAAATTCACTTGATATTTTAAATTTCCTATTAAAAAAAATTAAATTAATATAGTCAACAATATCTCAGTTTCTAAAGTTCACACTTGAACTAATGTATTCTAAGAATATTCGTAATTATTTTAAAACTACACCTTGACACGGGCCTTGGTCCTGTGTCCATGTGTCATTTTTCAAAATTCAGAAATATGAGGAATATGCAGATGTATCCGTACTAAAGATCATTTGATCCACCAAGCTTCACTGATGATCACTGTCCGACCAAACATTCGGTTTCGGTTTCGGCTTCGGCCACCTTCAGCTATAAAGGCACCTTCAGCAAAATAATTGGATTCGGCAAAATTATACCGAAGGTTTCACCGAAGCCGAAGGCTCATTTAACTTACCTTACTAATATACGCTCGCGGTCACGTGACAAGTGACAACTGACAAGTCACTGCATGTTGGACTTAGGAGCGCGGTTGGTAGACTAGTCATTAATCAGTAGTGGCGACACATGGTCCGTGCTTACTCTAGTCTAATGCAAACGGTTCCCAAACTTTCTCGACTCGCGAACCCCTTTTACAAACATCTGAGTTGCACGAACCCCCTGGTAAATATCCATAGCCACTCATTTAGGTTTATACCTAATTTTTTATGAAATTTAGTTATTAATTGTAATCAAAAATGTTAATACCTTTAAATTAACCTTCAATATATCGGTAGGTACTTTGGGATACCCCACCAAATATAATGGAATAATATTGAAACGACTTAAGTACAAGTTCAAATTATCATACGTTTGTTTTAAAAATTAAAACTGAAATTAAATAAGCAAAGTACCGTAGTAACATTTTATTATCCTTACTGTCACAATATTATCACATTTCATATGTTTTTTAAAGTGGTACTAGAAATTATTACATTAGCATAACTGTAATACCTTCCTTTAATCACAAAATTCCATGCCGATTTAAGATTCCAAAATTGTTAGCAAGTTTTAACAGCTACTCACCTCTTCACGTGACTTAGTGAGAAGGATGCGCTTGCTTTGGATAGAACAGAGCTTTAAAGTCAGGAACCACAGACGATAAAAAAAGTTTCAAGTCACTTTCAGCATTGAGCCTCTTTCTGTATCTATCTTTTAAATAGGCATATGAAGAAAACGTTTCCCGCTCAAGTACATAGAAGAAAATGGTAACAAAGCTGTAATAGCTTTATTCTCTAACAATGAGAACTCCTCCTTTAAGTTTAACCAGAAACCAACTATTGACAAAGATTTATAGCTTTTCTTTAATTCAAAATCAGCGGAAATTTCAAGGAGCTGCTCTTTTTCACTCACGTTTAATGGGGAGGATTTCAATACTGCTGTCTCTAACAGAGTATTGTGAATACAATTGTTATTATTGGACATGGCTGGGAAATATTCTCTGAAGGTTTTTCCAAGTCCCTTCAATTGTTCTATAACCACGTTATTTACATTTTCGTCCAAAGAAAGCTGATTTTCTACCATGAAGTCGTGAAGGGTATCAAAGCACTCCGTTTGATTGCTAATTAAACAAGTTTCCCAAACCTTTTTTAATGACGACTCGATACGGTCTTGCACAATAAAAACGTTAATATTTGACTCCTGAAGAAAAAGGTTTAAACTGTTCATTTTTGTGTTAATGTCTGCCAAATAGGTCAAAGCCTTGAGCCACATTTGATCTTGCATGCAATTTGATTTGTGAAAGGGATGGTTGGTAAGAAAAACGAAAACTTTGTGTTTAAGTTAAAACAATCTTGTAAGAGTTCTACCTCGATATAATCACCTGACTTTAGTGTGAGACGATAAACAGTTGAAAATGCTTCCCATTTCCTCACAAATCCTCCAATACAGAAATATTTTGGTGAACCTCTGGAAGATTTCACGAACCTCTAGGGGGTTCGCGAACCACAGTTTGGTAACCACTGCTATATACCATATAATAAGTTAATACTTTAATGTATTATTCAAAACATTTACGAATACATACCCTACTTCTGTGATTCATGGAACCAACATATAATACCTAGAAATATTTGGATTTTAATTTTACCAAAAATGTTTATTCTCTAGTCTTGGGATGCCTTAAAATATATTTAGGATACGTAAAAAAGTTAAAAGTAATTCACTTGAAGATCTGAGTTTGACGTAAAAGAAATGGCCAACACTAACTATAATATAGATGTAGCCCTATTAACCAAATTTTAGCTGGAGTAAAGAATATTTTCTCTTTTCATCATGCAACAGGTTTCACCAAGTCAAATTAAAAAAAAAAAAAAATGGAATAACTCAATTATGTCGTATTATCCTTCGACTCATTATTTTTCATGGTCAAACAAAAATAAAAGCATTTTGCGTTGTGGTCACTTTAAATATGTACATAAAATAAGAAAAATATATCCCTCCGACTTTTTATACCCCCCTTTTATTCTGTATAAAGCTAATTTTTAAGTCATTTTTCTAGGCCTTCTAAAAACTCTGTGAAGCAAATTAAAAAAAATGGCCGTGTAGCTGTGATATCATGTGTGGTGTCTAGTTTCTACACATCTCCCAAGCATTCCACACGCCATACAATGAGTTTCATTACCTCGGGACCAGGTCGAGAAAACTTGATAATGGTGGAAGAGATGACTTACAGGTGCCAACCCTCATCACTAAAAACATGGTACAGTGGTTATAAAATCACATGCAACTCTCATCACTATTAATATAGTAAAGGGGCTATAGTATGACATGGCACAGACTATGCATCTCTCATCATTTCAGACCTGTTGCAGAAGTTATAATATGACATGACACAGGCGCTGCAAACCTCATGGCTACAAATATGGTACAGGGGCTATAATATGACATGGCACAGACTATGCATCTCTCATCATTTCAAACCTGTTGCAGTGGTTATAATATGACATGACACAGGCGCTGCAACCCTCATAGCTACAAACATGGTACAGTGGCTATAATATGACATGGCACAGACTATGCATCTCTCATCATTTCAAACCTGTTGCAGTGGTTATAATATGACATGACACAGGCGCTGCAAACCTCATGGCTACAAATATGGTACAGGGGCTATAATATGACATGGCACAGACTATGCATCTCTCATCATTTCAAACCTGTTGCAGTGGTTATAATATGACATGACACAGGCGCTGCAAACCTCATGGCTACAAACATGGTACAGGGGCTATAATATGACATGGCACAGACTATGCATCTCTCATCATTTCAAACCTGTTGCAGTGGTTATAATATGACATGACACAGGCGCTGCAACCCTCATAGCTACAAACATGGTACAGGGGCTATAATATGACATGGCACAGACTCCCATTCCCTCATTATTACAAACATGGTACAGGGGTTATGATATGACATGACACAAACTCCCCATCCCTCACCATTACAAACATGGTACAGGGGCTATAATATGACATGACACAGACTGTATACCTCATAATCACAAACATGGTAAAGGGGTTATAATATGACATGACATAGGCTCTGCAACTTTCATCACCACAAACATGATTCATTGGTTATAATATGACATGATACAGGCTCTGCAACCCTCATAATTACAAACCTGTTATTCAAAAACAAGAGTTAACAAGATGTCACCCCCATTGGTGGGTTCGTGGACAAAAGCGTCACTCTCATCTTTGATAGTTTTCCAATGGCGAGGTAAAGGTTCATATCCCGTTTTGGTGTGGTGTTGTTTTTTTTTTTACTAGACAACATCTCACTCTCTCTCCAAGCAAATTCTGGTAAGCTTTATCTGATAGTATCCTTTCATCTTCCTTACCCCATTAGTGTAATGCAGAAAGCCCTCTTGGGTAGTCATATGCAGTTTATGGAAGAAAAATAAATGTGTGATAGCTAAACGGCTAGGTTGTACATATGTAAATTGGCGTTACATATCGTCAATTCACACGTATGATTTGCTGTTAATACACACTAAACTTTGTTATGCACTCTAGGTCTGGCCTAAATTGTGAAATAAACTTAGTTGCCATTCATGAAAGCTACTTACAGAGCTACGTAATTTATTATACATACCAGTAAGGGTAAGCCAGGGCTGTGAAGTCGGAGTCGTGGTTTGGGAGATGGAATAAGATTTGGGTGGAGTTGGAATCGGTAAAAATGAACCGATTACAACTTTGACTTCAAAATTTTAAAAAAATATTATAACAATATATGGCAAATATATCGTTTTAACTTTAAACTTTTTTGTTTTTTTAGGACCAATGTTTATGATTTTGCTTGACAAATTTATTCAAACATAAATTCATAATGCCAAGGAAGCTTCCTATGTAGTATTCTGTATTGGATCATTTTGTTGCAGCAAATTTGCTATCAATAACTTAATATTCATTAGCCATTTCTGAATGAGTCCGAGTCGGATTTGGAGTCGGAGTAGAAAAATAAAGGAGTTGGAGTCGAAGGCTAGCCGTACTGACTCCAAAGCCCTGCAGTAAACTGAGATAACCACCTAATTTTCTTACCTATTTATAAATTATAAAGAAGCTTAGGTTTTCATTTGTGCACAGTGTATTACTACCTGTTCGGGTTGTCCAATTATTTGTACTAACAGGGAAGTGGTTAAGGAATCTAGAATATAGGGGAAATATACCTTCATTCTATATATTAGAGAGTATAGAAACGTTTATGATAAGACCTTTTAGTATTGGAACCATGACCTCCCCGTCAGTGGAAAACACGGCGACACTAGCGCTTTAACCTACTTGCCCAAAGATTAATAAAAAAACTCTCCCTTTCAATCACCTTAGCTCAGTCAGTAGCGTATTTGTCTATTGATCCAAGCGTCCTGGGTTAGATTCCTGGAAGGGACAAAAAAAAAGTTGTTAGGATATGAGTCCAACCCATCCCCAGTGATGAAAAAAAAGTTGTTAGGATTTGAGTCCAACCCATTCACATTGATGAAAAAAAAGTTGTTAGGATTTGAGTCCAACCCATTCACATTGATGAAAAAAAAGTTGTTAGGATTTGAGTCCAACCCATTCACATTGATGAAAAAAAGTTGTTAGGATTTGAGTCCAACCCATTCACATTGATGAAAAAAAAGTTGTTAGGATTTGAGTCCAACCCATTCACATTGATGAAAAAAAAGTTGTTAGGATTTGAGTCCAACCCATTCACATTGATGAAAAAAAAGTTGTTAGGATTTGAGTCCAACCCATTCACATTGATGAAAAAAAAGTTGTTAGGATTTGAGTCCAACCCATTCACATTGATGAAAAAAAAGTTGTTAGGATTTGAGTCCAACCCATTCACATTGATGAAATGACGACCAGGAGACTTTCTGTTTTGTATATTTTAGAATTTAATTAGTAAAGTCATGGGCTGACCTAAGCTGGGTCAGAAAATATATATTAAACACCCTACATAAATAAAGTATTACTTATAATGATAAACCAGTAAGATAAGTCCGTTATTTTAACCTGTTGCCATTAGGAGAAATGACGTCATAGAAGGCAAGGTTGAGTGAAAGAGGAGTTTAAGAAGAAGGATTCAAATATTGGATAACTTGAAGCAAAGCAGAAAATTCTGGGAGCTGTGGGAGGAGGCAGATGTCAGGGCACATTGACAGGATAAGCTCACTGACAAAAAGTAATGGACCTGTCGTAAGACAGAACACCTAATATTAATAATACCCTTAAAATAAGAGTTTGCATAACACCTATACTAAGGACGTGGTCGGACCGGCGAGAGCAATATTGAAGCCAAACTGACTGTACCGCAGCTTGTGATCTCCGCTGTAACGTTCCTACCTGTAATTAGTTCCTCCTAATTGAGTCTTGTACTACACCTGCTCCGCCGTATATAACCGCACCTTCTTGGTTCGATGGGCACCTCGGGTACACGCCCCGACATTTTAATAAAAGATGCTTAGCGAGACTCTCCATGATTGATTGAACATTGAAAAGACTGTTCCTCCCCTCCCTTGATTCCCCACGTTCTTCCCCCACCCCCACTTCCACTCAATCCCGGCAATAGGGTGTTGCTCGTCAAGCCTCAGAAAGGAAGCCATGGCAACAAGTATTGATCGGATAGCAATATTCATAGTCTCTCCTTCGGAAAACAAATAACTATAAAGTAAGATAATTTTAATAATGTTAATTATTATTATGGCTTCGTCACGCGTTTATTAACTCCTTAATTTAAGAATTGAATAGCCAAAGCTATTATTTATGCAGTTAGTTGGAATTACTCCATCTAGATATCATATTCTTAAAATTGAAAAATGACACCTGGACACGGGTATCGAACCCGGGACCTTTGGCTCCTTAATTTAAGATTGTCCAGTAGAGAGGTGTAATTCTAATTAATTGCATGCAGCCCCATTAGCAAGGATGAGAATGCACAAACCACAGTGACTAAACACATTATGAGAACCTAACCCCCCAGTGCATCCAACCAAGATTCGAACAATGACTCCTATGTTACGGGCAATCAATTCCTAGATTGCTATAGAATAAGTAGGATTTAAAAAACTTATTCCTAATAAATATACGCACACATTTAAAACATGTATATTACCATCAAAAGCGCTTGTAAAATTATAAAATACCAGTTTTTAAAACCAACAAAAAACAAACAAAAAAAATAGCAACATGAAAATTTAAATTTAAATAAAAAATAAAAAACTATTGCAATGAAGTAAAAATGTTTTGATGCTTGTACTTATTTTCTTTAATTTATTCTCTGTGTTTTACTAACAAAAAAATATATGTTTCGAGAGTAGGCTCAATATTAATTATAGATTGTTTTATTCAATTTTCGTACTCGGCCGGTGGACTAAATGTTATTATTATCTAGTCTGGTTTACTGGTAATGGGGAGGTTGATGTTCAATTCCTGTTAGGTGTATTGAGAAAGATTTTTACTACCTCAACACGCAAATGCGGGTAAATTTCCTATAAATTCTTCCTTCCTCATCCTTACTTGAGAAGTGTAGTTCGAAGCGAATAGCCCAGATGGATAGTAGAGCACGGAATGAAATTACAATTGAACTTCTTATTAAATATTCAAATCCATTAAAAAAACCATTATAGACTAGCCTTGTAATAAAACACGGTACCTCCTCAATTGTATCTGATCTCCATATACACTGTCACTTGGAGAGGAATAATAGAAAAAGTGCCATATGTGTTATGGTTATATGAAATATGAAATAATGACCTCTAATACCTAAACTTCTTTCTTATAGTTAATCGCTCTATCACTAGGACCGGAAATATCGTTTATAGACTATCCTAATTATTTACACAGCGTTCCTATTTTTATACAACTGGGAGTAGAGCCCTAATCATTAAGATGACAAAACATATGTCTTACCCACCGAGCTGAGTAGCCTTTCAACCATTTTGCTTCAATTATAAACCTTTATAGTTTCGCGAGAAATTACAGTTAATTAGCTTTATTACGAAATTGAAATTGCACCTTAATCTTTTTTTAATGATGCTATCAGTATTTTATAATATTTATTTCCTAATGCATTATTTTACAGACTTTTTTTTTAAAAATCTAATTTGAAAAACTATTTATCTTTAATAAAGCTATTTTTATACAAAAACTCTGACAAGACGTGTATTAATCACAACTTGTGAATTTGTGGAATGCAAGGCCTCCACCATGGTTCGGATTCCACGTTAAACTTTAGGTCCTCCATTTCATCTCACAATCACCCTACCATTACACATTAGCGTAAGTGCGTATAACCCGAACGGTTATTAAGCCGTGGTGCAATAATAATAAATTTATACAAAAATGAATTTAAGTTTCACACTTTATAGTGTATTTTAAAATATAACAGTAGACACTCATTTTCAAATATAGATACACATCTCGTCCTACTAACCGCCCTGGCTATAAGTATTTAATTACATCAATAGGATGAGTATGAGGAAGATATAATTTTGGTGAAATATACCCGCCCTAGAGTGAAAGATTAGGAAACAATTTAAGACAAATATCATAAGTGCACCCTGCCAGAGCTCGATCCCCGACCTTCCCGTCGCAAGAAAACAAGATTGAATGAACTTGATATTAATTAGTTCTTGTGTGCGACAGTACGAGTAATATAAATTCTTAGAGCAAGAAAAGGGAATGACTAACTTGTGACTCTTGACGTAGTTTGAAGTTACACAAAGAACAGGGGTCGGCAAACATTCTTCGTAAAGGGCTAAATAGTAAACATTTTAGGCTCTGCGGGCCAAGAGGCAAACTCAAGGATGTTTATGTAGTTAGGCCTGCCTACTATTAAACGAAAAAAAGTTTTCACAAAATCACTGAACAAAATGTAACGGAATAATAATAATAAGTAGACTACAATAAATGGTTTTAAATACAGCTCTACTAATGAGAAGAATTGAATTGCGTGTTTTGAGATAACATATCACCAAATCGAGTTTCAAAGTTAGTACTCTCAATCATCAAAATTGATTTCAAATGTTAATCTTTTAATACTGACCTGTATTGATATTTTATATATTTCATATTTCAAATTTTTTTTTTCACAGATGCAGGTCCTGCCAAGTACAGCTATAAAACCTCGAGTATATTATCTTGATTGGCTATATTAATTGCTTGGAAGATATTTATAGAAAAATATTAAATTCTTATCTTAAAATTTGTCTTTTATCACGTCATTATATTGCAGACTAATCACTTACAATTACTGTAGGTTAGGTGGAAGCTCTTTAATTAAACGGTCAAATGGATTTTGGAATATGGAAACATATTTTGAACTTGCATCAATATACGTAAAATGCTGCTGAATTTTAATTTATAAATATAAAATACATTTTTAGCTCGTGGGCCGTACGAAAATAGTCAGCGGGTCGGATTCAGCCCACGGGTCTTAGGTTGCCAAACCCTGAAATAGAGTATTAATAGAGTTTTAATAATTTATCAATACAAAATGTGTTCATGAATGACTAACACCGCAGCTCAATCAGTGGGATTCTTGCTAACAGAGATGGTGGTTATAAGTTAAATGGTTTATTCTTGCGTAGAGCTTCTTTCTAAATTTCCGGGGTATTTGCATATCTACATGTATGAATTAGATATGAGGAAGGTACAATTTAGAGGAGATATACCCACATTTGCATATAGAGAAAGTGGCTAACAATTTGATAAAATTAAAACCGAGTGAGTACACTTGACTGGGATCCCAACTTCGGTCTTTCTGTCATCGACATCTTAGTTTATTGCGAAAGTAATGCCTTAGGACCGGTCTTATGACTCCTGGATAAATATTAATCTAGCCAATAAATATTTATATCTGGTTGATAAGTTAAAAGTGCGTCATATGACTGCCAGATAGCTTTTATCTGCTAGATAAAATGTATTTATCCATCATATTTTTATTGGGAGGTTTAAGTACCTGATATCTTTTATCTGAAAGTTAAAATTGGTTGTGCCATAGTGACACGTTGTTTTTCACGAGGTTTCACCTATCAAAATCTGTTTTTAGGTTAAAATATTGGTTCACGTGTTTAGTAGGCACAGGCCCAGGCTCTAACTATATAAAATTAGAACATTTAATTTACACTTCTATAAAAAACTAACAAGCTATTTGTAGAGTTATAGTTATATAAGAATAAATTGTTTAAATGTGAGTAGAATAAATGAAATTTTGGAGACGTTGTACCAAACTATTGATATCATTTTGACAAACACCGAAATTAGAGCTTGCAAGCCATCCTAGCTTCTGCGCCCACATGACGCCATCTGTGTCCTCGCACTTGTTTAGCGGCCATTATTTAGCAAATGTTGAGCGTTGTAGCTACTAGCCAGGTCGTACGCATGCACGAACCAGTAAAAACAGTACTAACCTTGCATGTTCTGCATAAAAATATATTTATCCTACAGATAGATAGTTAAATTCAGTTTCTAAGACTCGTAAAATATTAAAGTGGTTGATAACCTTTATCTGATCGCTAACTTTAACCTCCTGATAGCAATATTTATTCGATGGTCATAAGATCGGCCCCTAGTAGAATATGCGACCACCGACTCTGGCTTACAATCTACTTTTAGCTAAAATTGTTATTCACAAAAAGGAAACTATATTTCATTAGATTAAAATAGATATTCTCAAGCATCATTTTATTATCCAAGCGTTATTTCGTTTTGGTGCCCAAATTTCGATATTTCTACAGTTGAGAACAGACATCTCAGAATATGAATTTTATTAAAAGCCAGTGCTGATACGTATCACCAGACTCTTACAGACGGCTGTCTGCTTCAGTTATCAATCTAGGATATCAAGCATATTGAGAAACTGCTAACTAAACTGCATATTCAAATATCACATTGTAATGTTCAATTATGACATATTCGAATTTCTTTTCCATGCATACGAAAAATAGAAAAAGATTTATGATACTGTAACGAATATATTTAAGTATTTTGAAAGAACTATAGGCTAATTTTATGTGCATCAGATTTCTTAAAGAGTAAAATATTTGTTATTCCTTTTCTATTTCCAGCTTTACACTTTCTTAGATCCTGTAAAAGTTTGGTCCAACTTTCTTCAGATTAGATATATATCTTCATTATAATAATCTCGGGACATGATGATAGAGGTTTCTAAGATACCAAATATAAAATAACTTTAGAGGTAATAAACAAATCCCTCATCATTGAACACACGAACTAGAGGTGTCAATCTTGCTTCGTCTGGTTTTTCTGTAATGGAGGTCAGTATTCAAATACCAGCTGGGTGTACTATGAGTGATTTTCCTAAATGAATTAACAATATGTCACTCAGCTAGTATGGGTATATTTACACTCAATTATACCTATCTCATCCCTACCTTATTAGTGTACATTTGAGGATTGTATGAATGGGAGTAAGTAGAAATTAAAAAAAATATATTTAATAATGATTTATGTTGGTTTTTATTAATTTTAATATTCATATATTTTACGGAATGGGAATATGACAAACACTATATAGGCATACAGACATCATATGACAAACTAACAATCACACGTTACCTACAATCTTATGACAATCACACTTACGATAATCACACACTATACCTACCATCGTATGGCTTGAACACTCTTGGGTCAGATGACAGATCAAAGTAACTCTGCCACTAAAGAAGTAAAATAGTCAATATGAATATTTATTTAAAAATTGTGGGATGCCGCTACCAGAATCGCACCAGGTAGATTAAATAAAAAATAAATGTTACGTTGGTATTGTGAATCTTTACGCTACCTTGCCCATAGTCAGCGTTTCCCACGTAATATATAGCTCACAGAATCTCTGGAATAACAAGAGAACCTCAATTAGCTCTTCTAAACCAAATCCCTCAAATCTCACAATAAATAAATATATGATGAAACACAATACCCAGCACTTTCCACGCACTTGTAAAAATAATGATGTACAGGACCAAAATAAACTGATACATTTAAAAAAAAAGAAAACCCAAACCAAAATCCCTTCCTATGGCGAACCCTGATGGTTATAATATTAAATGTTGCACACATGAATAAATTGTAGAATATAAATATATTACTTAAGTGAAAATAAGCAGTAAATATATGGATTATTTAATTTTTCAAGTAAAAATTACCCAACAATCAAATAATATACCCCTATTGTTGTCAATGAAAGTAATTTTCAATTTAATAAAATGAATTATAGAATCTAAATACATCTAAAGCCTTTTGATAGTAAAGAGAGGAAGAAATCAATGGTCTTAGTAGCTTACCTACTTTATGGTGTAAGACAATAAGTATAACTATTAGATTTGTCAGTTATCACCACAAGAAATACTCAGTGAAAAAACTAGCCCAAGTAAAATTCTAGTTTCAAGTACTTAGGAAAATAAACTTTCCACAAAAATATATGTTTGGAGTAATTTAGTGGGACATTGCCTTACTTTATAAACACCAGAAAGTTAGTAAGAACGTTTGTTTACCACATTTAAAAAATAATAATTAAAGACACAGATTTGAAGTATTTAGCTTGAAAATTCCATTAGACTTTTACCAATTTAATAATGCTATAATTTTAGCAATCACCTTTCAAATATTTTTCATTCTAAGCATGAAGAATTTCCAATCTCTTTGGAATGGTTTTCCATTATAAGGCTTGTTTCTAAGCAAGCTGGTAAGGAACATGAATTAGATAAGAATAAAAAATATATGTATTTAAAATAATGGTGATATAATTAAACACCAATTAAATAAAAATAATGTTAAAGAGTTAAACATTTAGGTCCAAACAGACGTTTATTTAAAATCTTGGCACTTGGTAGTGAAGAATTCTCCCAGAACACTAAAAACAAGTCTTCCTTCTATTGTTTTATATTATTGTTACTATCCACACCAATGTAAGAATAAAAGAAAGTTAGCGCCACTTGTAGGAATTTTTATTGTGTCATTGCTTACGTCAACCTGTATAATGATATTTTAATATGAGGCAGCCAAACATACGTTTTTTTTTAATAAACAGAGGAAGGACATTAATTTGACATTGCTATGTATTTTAAAGGTCTATTTAAGTTCCAAAATGTGACCTGATTTTAACAACTTAGTTTATCTTCCATTATAGCTTTGTGTATCTAACGTGCTGGCTTGTGTACTTAGTGACGTCACATGCTCAGCCAGTCAGGTGTATCTCTGTCTCTTGTTACCTTCTATTATCTTTACATTGGTTCACACCATGATCGCGCTTTCTGGATATCAGTACTGGCTATTTTAGTTTCAAAAGGTAGCAACAACAACATTTGGAAACATTAACATTTTATAAGGATCATGTGCATAAAACCAGGTAAATGCGTTAATGACTCGCCTCAATCTTCAAAATTTATTATTTAAATATTATTAATAATTAATGACTACTGATACATCTTTACTTCAACACAAGAATAATTAAAAAAAATTAAAAACTTAACTGAGTACTGAGCAAATGTAGACATTAAAAATTAGGGGAACAATTTTGTAAAATAAATATATTAAATAATTTATAGTACATAGAAAATAGTATGGAAATGAAATAAATAATATATAGTTAAATATTTAAAATAAAATGATAGCTTATTAATTTATTAACACTCTTGGAAATTCATCTTTAGCGAATGGTATCTCTCCCTAGTTTAATAGTTGTTTTTAAGTAGTGAACTGATTATACCACATTTAAAATAAAAACTCACGATAACACATTATAAAAATATTAATAGACCGTAACGATTGACACGCGAAGAAATTAGTCAATCCCGCTGATCTAATATTCTGGTAATTAATAGGTTGGTATCTAATTCCTGGTTGGTCTATGGTGGTGTTTGATCATACTATTCACCCACCCAAGTGTTTGCACACTTACTATAAATTATAAAATACTTGTCTGCTCTTTACACCATGAGTGTAAATATGCGGATACCCCGAGGGTGTAGTAAGACTGGAAGTACGGAAAAGTAATGTACTAGAATTAATAAAATAAACTTACCTGATATTAAATGTTTATCCTTTGTGCAGAAATCATTTGAGATGTTTGCTTTAAACGTGTATGGTACCTCCATGGCTGCTAGGTGGTTGTTGATTTTGGTCGGAGCTTGTTAAAAAGTTTGCATCTTGAGCTCACCAGGGAGTTTGTGGGGGGTTGGAAGTAAAACACGTTATTTAAAGTTATCTCGGGAGTTTCTTCACAACTCGCCATCCAAACATTCATCACTATAGCACTAAGTTGGTTTTTTTTTTCCCCGTTGCAATCAAAATGTTCAATTCAATGTTTCAGAGTTTGTATTCTTATTTGTAAGTTTGTAATAAACGACAATTTACTGAATTCTCTTTTATAATAGTTTGTTCTACTGGTTTGAATTAAAATACTTTAACTAAACCGTGATTTTTTATGAAGAACAGTATCTGGTAGTTAATAAAGCTACAGTTTTAATATGTTTTACATCAATTCATGTTAACTGCAGCTGTCTAATTTGATATGTATTATCAATACCAATAAGATAACTAAAATAATATTGAAAATGTTATCAATGTTTGCCGCAAAGAATTATATTGGAATTTTCCAATCCTTCTTTCAACCAAAATAGACATTGATATAAACTTTTAGATCTAAATAGTTGACAATATAACTATCTATAGCTCCTGTATTTATATTTTGTGAAAATAAATAGCTCATCAGATCTCTTGTTCTGTAAATAAGTTTATTGCTTTCATGTTATTAGGATAATAAAAGTGTGAGATTGCACAGTAATAAAAATACATGTCTACACTTTTTACGTTTAATATTATTTTATAATCTTTAATATTAAAACTGTAATGTGCAAGGAATTCTGGTATTCTATATTAATAGATAAAACCGAGAACTTTTGGAGAATAGTTATACAAAATACACCATTAAAATATTCGCGTTTTACGGAATTTCATGATCTACCAGCGTTAAAAGTGTTTTGACCAATGTTTCAAAATTAATTGCACTGTCCTAAAGGCTTTTGATGATTCCTTTATTGCCCTGAGGCAGTAAATGTTTGGGAAACACAATTAAATATGTAGGTAACAGGAAAGTTCAATGAATTTAATAAATTTTACATGTTAACTTCTACCACAGATATTATTTAGCGTACATAAAAACTACTCGCAGTGTCATTTGCTCGAGATTTTTTTTTACCTCATGTCTGTCAGCGGTGGTAGTTCTGCCAACATGCATCTGCATTCAATTAACTATGACTTCGGGGCGTCAGGGAATAATAATTTTCTCGTTGCACGGCGTTGGAGACACACGCCAAATTGGACTAAATTAATCATATTTGCTTTCGGTCTTTCATCCCTTCCAAATCTGCCCCTGACACCGTGAGGCCAAACAGACGAGCGCAGCGTATCACAGGAACTGCCAGTATCACACGATGCGCCGTTGTATTTGGGCAGAGTCCAATGTATCTCCCCAGCGGGGTTTTCAAGGGCTGGCCAGACGCAAGAGTATGAGGGGGTCACCCCGTTCAGGAAATGAACCTGGTGGGGTCCAGTTGCCATGGAAACCCTGCAGCCTCGTGTTGTTTAGAGGACAAGAGGGAGTTTTAGAGAGATATATATGTTCTCACTATTTTTTTTCTTTCTCTCTTTACTCAATAATCTATATTTTGGGTGAAATCTCTAGGGTATTGTCTTTCAAACAAAGCTTTTGTGCGAGTTAAGCGGGGAAAGAAGGATTATGGGTGACTATTCTTTGGCACATATTTCGAGTAGTCCTACTGTCACTCACATAAGTATTTCATCAAAGGAAAACTGAGCATCATTTAACTGAGAGGTTGGAGCTAAAAACGTGGTTGGGCTCACTGAAGTGGCTGTTATCCACGATATTCTTTTCCACTGTTGGTTTTCAAACCACTCCCCGCACCCTTATTCGTCCATCCTGAATGGTAGCAAGTGTGACCAACATTTAGCTATGTCCATGACGTAATTTGTACGAATGCACAAGAGCAAAATATGTATTATTATGTATTATAATAATGAATAAGACATGGATATATAATTGTTAGATGTAATCTATAAAGAAGATTAAAATAAGTAATGAATACCTTGACATTATATTGGATGAATTAGATAATGACATAACATGCAATATTTACAAATTATATTCAAAAATATGTACTATTTTTTATACGCTCCTTACTCTCTTTCATATTTTAGAATGTTTTCTAAAATTTTAAGGTCCATAGATTACAACTATACAGCGCATGCCTATCCACTTAGTCATGTCTGTGACGTAATTTGAGGCGTTACACTTGTGTATACATATTACTGCTAGACAGAACTTTCATAGTCATTCCCTTAGCATCGGACGTGATCAAGTTTAAACTACCACTAGTTATGTCTGTGGCGTCATTTTAGATGGTACACTTGTGTATGCATAATTATTACTGTCAGGCAGAACTTGCATAACCATTTCCCTAGAATCGGACGCTATCAACATTAAACTACTATGAGCTATTGTCGATGTCGTCCCTTGAACCACCACATTTGCGTGTACTTATTACTGCTAGACAGCGCCTGTGTGACCACTGTACCACTCTGTACGCGTCCAATTATAAATACTTATTTAAGTGACAACACAGTCATAAGAATTGAGCCCAAAACCTTTGGCTCTGCATGGCAATGCTCTCTCTATAACTGAGTAATTCTGGTCTGTCAAGCTTCTAGGGTCATGTTTCAATAGATGTTGTATTTAGTCTAATTGTGGTAACTGGTGAAAGTGTGAGCTTGTGATATACATGAGTTAGAAACCATAGGCTTATTCAGATTTAAAACAATGAACTGGAAACCCTATGTTTATTCTGAATTAAAACAATGAAATAAGAACCAAAGGTATCGTCAGGATTCAAACAAAAGTCCCTTTAGTGGGTGCCCATAGTAAGTGTGATGATGGGCATTTGATATTTTCCCTCTTGGATATTAAATTATACATTTATACATAGAAAACAAATCTTAGCCCAAGAGATATAAAGTTTAAAAGTGTCCAATGGTCAAGTAAAAAAGTAAGCTTTCATTTCCTATATCTTTCCCTAATAATTAAATATTAATGGTGTGATTGTATTGCTGTTGCCTAAGCATTTATTATTTGGTATATCGACCCATTAGTTTTACATTTTAAGCTATACTTTTTACTAAAATTAAAGATATATTGAATTACCACATAGGTAAAATACCAAATTTCAGCTATATCATATAATTTGTATTAGCGTCAAATTAGGTTTGTACTGTTGATACGAAGGCTAGAAAACAAATCCCAACAAATACTTTATATTATTCTACTACTTACACTATATTTATTGGTTATGCAACTATTCAAAGTACAATTACGCGTGTTTTATTATATTGTTTGTTTCATTTTCTATAATTAAAAACCCTTACATTTACTTCGCCGATTAATGTTGTGAGAAGTGTGTATAATTTAATTTGTACCGTCTGCTTCCCCTTAGATAAACTCTTACAAGCAACCAATCTCCCATATAAAGTAGGGAGAAATGAATATTCAGATACTCTGTAATCGCACTTGGATATCTCTACGGAACTTCCGTGTTCAGATCCTGACCAGCTCAAATGGATGCCTTGATCGTTCTCGATACACGAGTGTTTCTTGTAATGAAATAGATTCTCATTTAATAATAATTTTAATCATAAGTTCCCACCCTTAACATATTTCTAATTAAAAAATAATATCAGAACATAAAACTAAATGCATCCACGTGTGTTAGAAAATCTTCTCACACATATGGGTGATAATTTTTTTTTCTTTTAGCTGTTAACAACCAAGCTTTTTGGTTAACAGTCCCCCACCAACATTGAAAATACTTGTGAAACAAAATAGCTCCGAGAATATTCTCTCTATCTTTCTCTCTATCTCTCTACCTCTCCCTATATTCTAGAACATGGTGCAACCTACAAAAAGATATAATATAGGTACTAGAACAATTTCTTTCGAACTATATACTCGACTTACACAACCTTACAAAGGAACTGTCTGTGTCAAAAAATATCTCACTAACTCTCTCCACACCCTTACTAAGAAGTGGTCTGCGCTAAACTAATCTTGAAAGTAAAATACAGTCCACGATGCGTTGAGCTATCTAGCTTCAGCTGCCTCATTCTCTGTGCAAACATAATTAATCAGGATCAATTGCTTTAAATTAATAAAAACTAGTTTCTACAAAATAACTAAAATTCTTCACATATAAAACCGGATTAACCGGATTCGCATTAAGACCGGACTCCTTTCACTATCACTCCGGATCCTAACAAGATAGACCACTCACCAACGAGAGAATATCCTTACATTCTAATTCTTGGGTTCTAGATGGGTTAGTCTTGTATTCGGGTGCCGGATAGGGATAACTACCCTACCAACGTTTTGATAACGTTACTATTACGTTTGCCATAAATATTAATATGTAACTAATATTACGTTTATTAGTTTAGATTTAACTTTATTGATATACGTAATTTTGATTAACATATTTAGAATACCAAAATTCAATTAATGTAAATTAATTTAAAAATGACATCAGGACACGGGAATCAAACCAGGGATATTTGGCTTAGTACGCAAATGCCTTACTACTGAGATATCCAGGAAACTTGCCATGCTCAGGACCATTCTTCACTCATAATTATAATTATAATGATAATGAAGATATACATCTTAGTAAAATCTTAAGAAAGTTGGACCAATCTTTTACAGGATCTAAGAAAGTGTAAAGCTGGAAATAGAAAAGGAATATAAAATATTTTACCTTTAAGAAATCTGATGCACATAAAATTAGTCCTTGGTTCTTTCAAAATACTTAAATATATTCGTTACAGTATCATAAAGCTTTTTCTATTTTTCGTATGCATGGAAAATAAATTCGAATAAGTCATAATTGAACATTACAATGTGATATTTGAATATGCAGTTTGTTAGCAGTTTCTCAATATGCTTGATATCCAAGATTGATAACTGAAGCAGGCAGCTGCCTGTAAGAGTCTTGTTGATACGTATCAGCACTGGCTTTTAATAAAATTAATATTCTGGATGTCTGTTCTCAACTGTTGAAAGTCGAAACTTGGGCACCAAAACGAAATAACGCTTGGATAATAAAATAGGTGCTTGAGAACATCTATTTTAATGTAATGAAATATAGTATGTGAGGACGTGCGGAAATCGTCATGTGAGTTAAGTATGACACTGAGCTCCGGGATGATCCTGAATAACTCAGTGGTAGAGCATTGGCACACGTCAAACCAAAGGTCCCGGGTTTATTTTCATGACCAGGTTTCAATGTTCAACTAATTTAAATTAATCTAATTGTGGTCTCCTCTATACGGACATCCCGCAATTACAACTATCCGCAACCTGTTTGTTGTGTTCATATTAAAATTAGTTATTTACTTTACATATTGTCTACTAAAAACCGACTCGGTGGCCTGGCCGGAGTAATTGAGCCGCTTCCTTACGACTAACTGTCAAAACATCATTGAAGTGATTAAGTCACCTCCGTACTCTTTGACTATGACAAAGCGAGTAAACTATCCTTCCGGCTTTTCCCACGGGATTCCATTCCATTCCCATTGGTCTTCAGGAAGGCCGCACCAGTAGTAAGCTAACCTTGGACGATTTAAGTAATGAAAAAAAAAATCGTGTCAAGGGCTACAATCTAACTTTAAAAAAAAACTAGCGTAATCTGGTCGATGGCGGTGTCTTTTTTAACGGACAGCTTATTTTAACAGTATTTGAATGCTTCTGTTTCAGGGTAATAAACCATCATCTAAACAGATAATTATATTGTTCCCCTGTCGAAATGAATTTGAGAAAATGAGGCAAAAATATCTTACTCTGGGGAAGTTGCTAGTAAATAAGTTACATTACAGTATTTGGCCTCAATGCACAATGGAATACAATATATGATGACGTTGAAAAGGTGTTAATATATATATATGATTTATTATATATTTAATATTAATTATATTTCTGCTTTTTTACCCCAACAACTCTACGCGTAAGAATAATTATATATATTATAGTTTGCCACTCTACGGAAGAATAGTCTCTCTCGATCCTCTGTCTCTTCTTCGGAAGAGGATGTGACGAGCTGGATGTAGAATTTGATCTTTAGGAGATTGGCTCTGGTATTGTTTAGAGGAGAGCCCTGGAATTGTTTTGAATCCCTGTTTCATCAGTCCTCGCTGTGTGTGCCTTGATAACCGTCACGAAGGTATATTCGTTGAGGTTTGACAATACCTCGCATGTCGTTTCCTCTGACGTCAGCTCGATATATTATCATCATCACTCGCACCGGCTTCCCAACTGTTGTGAAGTAAAGTTATAAGTGCTAGAGCCCGGATATTTATGTGGAACTAATCTACAAATATGTTTCAAGAATATGTAGCAAATCAATTAAAACATTTGGTAAAATAAGTAATAATGTGAAAATAAGTAATATCAAATAAACCTTATTTAACCACTTTAATAACTATACACAATAAGGGCACAGGGGAAAAAGAAGAAAATCACATAATAAAAATTTTCCAGGACATCAACTTTTATATCTCAAACCCCATAAGCACCCCATAAAATACTTATTTTAATTAATTTAAATATGACAGAAACCTCTCTTAGCCATGATCTAAAGTGTATAGAAAATATCTCATGATTGTCTCACTCTAACATACGGCAGCACAATCTCACTTTGAGTTGAAATTGGACTTTACACCTTTTCCCCTGTACCCATAATATATTAATGAAGCGAAATTTAATTTTAGGCTGAAAAATTCTGATAGAAGTTTATAGAAAAATAATTTCTACATATACACGCGTGCAATTACTTTTATTAGTTGTATTGCATTACTAGTTTGTTTTACAGCACTTAAGGTGGGGTGGAAGGGGAGGCGAGAAAAGGCCAGTGTTTTTGCCGTTTTTATAGGAAAACTTTTTTTTTATAAAATAAATAAAATATTTTTCCAATACAAAATAAAGTTTAATTTTCTTACATGGTGATATCAAAAGTTATTGTATATACAAAAAAGTAAGAAGAAAAGTTGTCATTAAATTCCAAGGACACCATTTGACATATATTGAAATTTTGATGTCATCATCGTGAAAAAATTTAAATTATATCTTTGTATGTGAGCAATATTTATTTATTTTCGCCAAAAAAAGTTTTGCATAAAACCTCAAAAACACTGCTTCTCGCATCCTTCCATCTCACCTTAAATTTTACCATTAATTAAAAACTTCAAATAAATGGCATAGTATAACGGTTTTTATAAATCATACAAAACAATACAAACTTTATTGAAACCTCTACTTTTGCCTGCCCTTTGAAAACAAGGTGGATGTCAAACCACTCCTGATATTTTAAAGTCATTTTGATAGAATTTTTTTTTGGTCAGAGGTAAAATGTTGAATTTCAACAATACTAGCCGGTATTAATGATATGCTTACACGTATGTACATGGTTGGTCATGTTTGCTTTTCAAAAGACCATTCTTTACGCCGTATTATTGTGACAGACTTCAAACTACATTTCCTTGAATTATGTTGGGCTCTGTTTTCGTCATTTGGTTCCTTGCCTTGCCACTTTGTATCTGTTTCTTCTACCGACCAGAGAACCAAGGGAAAATGACCTAAGCAGATAAAATAATTATTGTATTTGCAACTGGTTGACGTGTGTTTACAAACTGACACGCCGCACTAGAAACATCAGAAAGAAACTTACGTTATGGCAGATGTAATCCTCTCTTAGAAGCCATCTTATCTTACTTATACTTTCTCACTGCCATCTCTTCACTGGATATCTATATTCCTATATGACAGTACAAACTGCCTGAAAGTGGCACGTCATTTAAGAACATTTTCCCTAGAAAGACATAAGAATAATACAATATAAAAAACACTTAAAATAATATGTAGCTTATGTAATATCATCGAAGATATATAGAATTAAGTAACACGTGAAAAAATATTTAAAATAAAAACTAGAATATAACTTTCAAACAAGCTTGTGTTTCATAGCATTTTCATTTTATTTTTTTTACATATGAAACAATGGTCACATGATCCAAGCCATCAGTCTTGGCTCGCATTATACTGGATTGCTAAACACGGGGATAGCCTTGTTTGAATCTTGACTAGGGTCACTAATTGCTGCTTTCCACCAATAGCGTATATATATAAGCATTTGTGGATTTATATATATATATATATTATATGGATGTATATATTTTTTGATCCCTTTCCATGCTAACGTGGGTGCATTGACTCTTAAGCCCCCCTCCAAATACCCTATACTTATATAAAATTATTAATATTCATTATTTTGAACGTACTATTAAAAAGTTTAATAACCCTATACTTTTTGTTACTTTTATCTCTGTTATTGAGCTAGTAACACTTTTGTTTTACGGATAAATAAATTGTTTTCGGCACTATACTTATGGTTAATTCAAAATCGTCTGTGCAATGCTGGCTTTCACACTTCATGCGTGACTAAATTTTAACCATATGGAAATCCAATCTAGGTAAATCATTTCTTAATCAAAAATTTACTGTGAGCTTGACAATACCCATATCAGAGATATTGATTTGTTAGTGTGCACTGCTCTGCATCTTACTGCATGGGTTTTCAAGCAATGTTCCACGGAGTCCATTAGCTATGCCATATTTAACTCAGACTCCATGAGGCAATTTATATAATATTATATTTATTTGATTTTCATAAATAAAATAGCATCAGTAATTAAGATTTTTTTTTCAACTCTGAGTGAAGGACATTTGCAAAATGTGAGGCCAGAACATTTATTGTATTGATTTGAGTTTTTTATATACTTTTATACTTGCAAAATATAGCTGTCGTTATCGAATTTTTCATAATATTAATTTAAAATTTTTTTGAGGGATTGAGCAATTGAACATGTATTCTATTTGGTGCAAGGGCTCCTTCGGTCCATAGATTGTGGGAACACTTGACTTACTGTTTTCTCGGGATTCTCAAACATAACATAATTTATGAGAACGGAATGTGAAGGTAAAAATTTGAAAACAACATTAATCTAAAACCAGGATAAAAAATTAACAAAAAAATTACAATGTAAAAAAACCACTCCCAGGGCATCCAGCCGGGATTAATGCTTAATTAGCGACCTTTTGTGTCAAGCTGGGCAAATAATGTCTATATCATTCACGATGAGATATCCCTCACTGTGACATTGGATATGTATTTTCTAAAAGTTTGCTATGAATTAACTATGGTATGAGTAATATAAAACCGACTCTTATTCCTGGAAACATATCCAAGGTTTCGGGTTCGATTCCCGGCACTTCTAGATTTTTTATGTGGAGCAGTAGTCTGGAAAGGGATCAAACTAAGCCTCCTGAGGACAAATGAGGAATGATTGAATAAATTAGTAGCAGCCCCGGTTTAGAAAATTGAGAATAACGGCTGGAAGGTTTGTTGTGCTGACCCCATGACACCATATATTTGCAAATGTTGCACTATAATTTCTAACAGAGGTGGCTGCTCAGTCAGTAGAACTTGGTGTGGAATTACTCCATGGAGTTGTTTTAAATTAATAATGTAACTTACCTACTCTAGTGGATACGTGAACTAAACATCAAGCTCATTTGGTCTGGTTTGCCGTGAATGGGGATGTCGGGGCTTAAATCCATGGTGTGTATACTATTGTTTCCCTAAATTTTTTCCCACTATCACTGCACTCAATGAGTGTACATTTCCTCCGAATTATGCCTTTATAATCCTGACGCTATTAGTTTAAACAAGTTTAGGGCCTATAAAGCCCGGACAGCAAGTCAAACGTGGACAAAAAATTGAAAAAATAGTGTACTTGGATAATTTTGTTCACAGTTTGTGTCTTATCACCCATCTTGGCTATTTTAATTTTTACCATAATGAGATAAGGATAAGGATGGTAACATTTGCGTGGAGGGAGATATGGAAATCATACAAGAAAATTGATATTCCCCTAATCGACATACAAACAAGACTAAACTAAAGCCTTTGTCCACCTGATCACCGGGGGTGGCGTCACTGCTATGTGTTAAAATGAAATGTATATTGTATTCCATTTATTTTAATTACTTTAAACTTACTCATTCTAAGTAAGAAATTCAGATTTATATAGTTATCCTTGGAAAATATATAGTGGTTCTTACTTATTAATTAACTTTATTACATAATTATGTTAACAGCTAAATACACTTGTGCTACTTGCCATGTTCAGTTAGCATACATGGCAACATGCCAACTTCAACATGTCTATTTAAATGTTTCATTTATCCTTTTGGTCACAAAATTTGCAAACCATCTTTGCTAAAAAGGAATTAATTCATTTCAATTTTAATAACGGAAAGTGATCTGGAGAAAGTTTCGAAATACAAACCGAAGGTATCCTGTTAAAAGCTTATATTCTTGGTCAATTTTTGTTTACTTTTGGTAATAAGTTTAAAATGTTTAGGGGAGACTGGAGAGTGATTCTAAATTTACTCACAATCAAATATTCAAATAGTGACAAACTACATTATTTTTAAAGGATAAAGGCTCTTGTTTATTAGACAGCTAACATATTTTAGCCTAATTATTGTTTTCCTTTAAATTCTAGATAAAAGAACAGCTATAAAACAAAACATACTGAATAAAAATTGAATAAATTAAAGAAAGTAATATGTACATTTATTTTATTTGAATAAATTGATCAAATATCGAGCAGGTGCAAAACTTACATCCATGGGCAAGCATACCTAACGTCAAACTTGTCAAGTCTGGTTTGTCTATGTATTTGTGGTTTACGTTCTAATCACAGTTGGGTAAATTGAGGGTGGTTTTCCCTAAATGGTTTCCCCACCCTCTTTCCAGGCAGACACTTCTTTAAATGATGCCTTCCTCATCATTAGTACAATTAGTGTAATTATATGCGGATAGTCCGCACGGGTAGTAAAACGTGGTGTAAGAAAACTTTTTGATTCAATCGTAAAAGATTTACTCAGGGGATAATTTATTCCTGTTGAGTATTCTTTACAAAATCTTCAGAATTATTAATATACAGTTTAGCATCATTCATTAAAATCATGACACTTTTTTCATGTCTTTTTGGATACTAGATTTATGTATTTGATTCAGGGCTCATTTTGGCATAGCTATGTTTCAATGTTTAATACGTGTTTGTTTTATCTAAAACTGTATAGTTACGACCTTCATTATGTATCTTTCCCTAAGTAATGTGGTTTGTGTGATTACCCTCCTTTATCTCTTTGTCACCCTCATTATCTACCAAAAAAAACCCATAATCTATTAGAAAAACATAATTTTTACATCCATAGCTGTTTCCAGCCTGTGGCCTGGGTCACTTTTTTTTTATTCAAGTTTTATATTTTCCATTATCAGACTGTCGTAGCTTCATATGCTCTAAAATCTAACTTAAGACTAGGAGAGACACAACATCCAGTCACCAGCCATCAATTTACCTAGGTGAAAGGGTAAGTCCATGTTTCATCAGTGATAAAATTTTGGGCATGCAAGGAATCGAACCCGGGACTCTTACCTCAGTGGTCAGACATGCTACCAACTGAGCTACGATGTCGGACCTTTTAGAAAAACATAGTGAAATCCATAAAATAATAGTAGGTCTTCAGAAATATTGTTTATAATCGTGAAAAAACAATTTAGTTTTAGAGTGCCACGCCCATTCAGAAAGGCAATAATGATCACCGGAACTATTCTTTGTCCTTATTACATTCAAATGGAATAATATTAAAGATATAATATTATGAGGCATAATAGAATATGATAACTAACAGTAAATACACAAGAATTCGATTCGATTCAAGGGAAGCTAGAAAAAAACACATTATATAATCTGGACGTGGAAAACCACAGTAAACCCACCCATTGGATACTTGAACCAATTCAGATCTCCTGGCCTTCTGGGTCCAATACAGATGCGCAATTAAATACTAAACACACTAGCGATACATATTTAATATGTTTATATAAAAAAAAAAGCAAACTAGTACACCATAAAATATCTTAAGAAATTGGTTACACCCCGAACCAAATAGATAACCAAATTAATTATTAAATTAGTAACAACAGTTATTTAAAATAGGGATAGACCATTTAATATTTCAGTATAACCATCTATGACGGGAAAGAGTGATGTATTAAATATACTTATTATTCCTATATTGCCCTTCCTCTATCTACTCTCACAGCGCCAGGCGCAACCAGTACTTCTTTGGGGCTGTGACGTCATTTGAACCGTTGCACCTGCGTATACTTTAATACTAGACAGCATACACGTGGTCACTACCCCTCCCTACGTCTCTCCCTCATTCTTCCCCTCATAGCTTCGCTCTATCCACTGCACTGTATTTTATCATCATTGTTTTGTGGCCATATTGTCATTTGAGTCCGGTGTGTTGCGAGTTGCAGTCCCTGCTTACCTCGTTTGCTAATGATTTTATGCAAGGTCTAAAAGTTATAAATATGCTATAAACTATGTCAAAAGCTTAAGGTGTGCAGCTATTTATAGAGTATTATTATTATTATTATTATTATTATTATTATTATTATTATTATTATTATTATTATTATTATTATTATTATTATTATTGCACCACGTCTTACTATCCGTTCGGGTTATACGCACTTACGCTAATGTGTAATGGTAGGGTGATTGTGAGATGAAATGGAGGATCTACAGTTTAACGTGGAATCCGAACCATGGTGGAGGCCTGGCACTCCACACATTCACAAGTTGTGATTAATACACGTCTTGTCAGAGGTGAAGGAAGGGATTGGCAATCAGATAAATCTATGCCGGGACCGAGGATTGAACCCCGGACCCTCAGCACAGAAGTTTGACACCTTACCCCTATACCACCAGGTCACCTAATATAGAGTATTAATCCTCACTACGGGACCCACTTTTGAAATCAATTTTTTTTAAAACCGGATTAAAGAGAGGATTCCTTTCCACCAATAACGGGCCAGTTCTTAGTTTCGTGGAAGCACCCGCTTTGAGGAAGTGTGTGTGTGTGAAATCGTGGCACACGCAATCTTAATCTCGCTCCTATTGATTTCCTTCCCCCACCTCTCTTCTTGTCTGTGTTCCTATCCTGCCTGGCAAGTGATTGATTGGACGGCTGATACTCAACATCTGCGTCACGTAGCGTCGCTGACAGGGGTGTCTTCCTTGCGTTGCGTTACGATACATTGTACACTCTCTAAAGTCGAACTGGCGTACAGTCGGATAGTCACTGTACAGGATGGCTCTCGAACTGGCGTACAGTCGGATAGTCACTGTACAGGATGGCTCTCGAACTGGCGTACAGTCGGATAGTCACTGTACAGGATGGCTCTCGAACTGGCGTACAGTCGGATAGTCACTGTACAGGATGGCTCTCGAACTGGCGTACAGTCGGATAGTCACTGTACAGGATGGCTCTCGAACTGGCGTACAGTCGGATAGTCACTGTACAGGATGGCTCTCGAACTGGTGTACAGTCGGATAGTCACTGTACAGGATGGCTCTCGAACTGGCGTACAGTCGGATAGTCACTGTACAGGATGGCTCTCGAACTGGTGTACAGTCGGATAGTCACTGTACAGGATGGCTCTCGAACTGGTGTACAGTCGGATAGTCACTGTACAGGATGGCTCTCGAACTGGCGTACAGTCGGATAGTCACTGTACAGGATGGCTCTCGAACTGGTGTACAGTCGGATAGTCACTGTACAGGATGGCTCTCGAACTGGTGTACAGTCGGATAGTCACTGTATAGGATGGCTCTTAAACTGGTGTACATTCGCATTCCATCCACTTCTTTGTCATAGATATACGTAAATTGTAAAAAAAATTCAATTTTGGGTTATTTCTAAAATGTTATATACTTTGGATTAAATAATCTTCTATTTAATTTCATAACTAACAATTAATAGTTATAGGTCAAACAATGTTAGGGATCTTCTACTCTCTTTTTACTGCTAACATAATTTATAAACAACTATAACATTAGTATTAGAGTATTATTACAAAAGTTTTAGAATTTCAATAAAAGCGTACATATATAAATGTATATGTATATAAATAGAAACATATATATAAATGTATACAATAAAAGCGAACATATGTATAAATATATGTACTGTATATATAAATATAAAGGTATGTAGGCCTATAAATATATAGATAAATTATGTATATATGTGTAGCCTGATGCATACATAAATAGTTATGTTTGTATAAATATATAGGTATATAAAATAGACATACCAATTTTTAAATAAATACACATATATAAGTATATGATACATTATATTTATAATAATTTATATATAAAACTACTATATATATGTAGGTATGCTAGTTATGTGAATATATGTGTATATAAAGTGTCAAAAATGTATGCGTACCACCATTGGTATTTAAAATTATTCCCGATGATAAGCCGTGAGAAGCCAAACCAATCAATCAAATTAAAGTTGAAAAATAATTAGAACCTCATCAAATCTTATTAAATATATTTGGACCAAGTGTAAGCAAAAGTAAAACCAATTTAACCAATGGTTAGAAGAGGGGGGGGGGGACAATGATTCAAGCTGAGACAGCCGGTGCAGCCACGCAGTCTGTGTTAATATATCCTTGAGCACCAATAAAAATGTACTGAAATAGTAACTATTAAGCATTATTTTAGTGGTACTCCAAATTATGGAGATATTTGGGTTTTACGCCATTTAAAAGGTTTGGGAACCACTGATCTAAATATATACATATACATATATATAATACACATGTAAATATATATACATATATTGGAAAGTACCCTTCAGTGTTAATGGTAGAGCTATAAACTGTTTATTTAAAAACTTGCTTCACGGTTTGCTTGTCTATTATAGTGTCACTGTCACAATATACAGGTTCAGTGGTGGAGCCAAGGGATGGAGGTATAGTTAGACCTTTCGCCCTTCCTCTTACAAAATCGATTTGGCCTAAGAAACGAAAGCCATTGGCAGATTTAAACCTTTAAATTAGAATATTGTGTAAATCATCCTCTTACTTTCTTTATTAATAGCTTATTAATGTAAGTGTGGGAAAAGCCCAGATGAGTAGTAAAATGTGTTGCACACAATATGTTCGTTTGGAGATTCTTAAGAAAATATAAACAATATTTAAAAAAAATAGCAGACTTATTAAAATGGCTTCAATTTAAACAAAAATTAAAACATATAGCTTTTAAATGTGTAACATACAATTGTTATTTTCGGTAAAGAAACACAAGTCATTTACCCCATCACGTTGATATTTTTTTCTGTTAGAGCTTTTAAGTTAAAAGTTGTACCTTTTCACGGTATTCTTTGGAATCAGATAAAGTTTTTATGGAAGAAGCAAAGAAAAGGGGTGGAATGTGAAGGTGTTACAAGAGGAAGAAATGCCATTTCTCTCTCTCCTCTGGCTTCTTATCTTGGCCAAACCAGACTGGCACTTGGATTTACTCTTTATCGATCAGCATGCAGAAAACTCTTGAGCAAAGAGAAATATCTGTAGACTGAAGAGTGTGGAAGAAGTTTCGGAGCAGAAGAGAGGATGTTAAACCAACAAGAAGGGGATAAGTAGGGAGTAGTGGCCATCCTTTTGGGTGGCAGAAGATTCGGAGAGATTTCGGCGGCAGGAATTAATCTTACGACATTTGTTCATCCGGAAACTGAAATAAAATAGGACCCTATATATACATGTATAGAGTTGGATATATTATTTTGATGACGATATGAACCTACTCCTATCCCCTTCGATAAAGCTTACCATATTGTATTGAACTTTTCCTTCAAACGATAAAGTTTAGATTTATGTTATTGTTTATTTTTTCTTCTCATTTTTAATGGTCAGTATATAGGCACCTACTCGTTGAAGAATCATATAATAAAATGTTTAAATTTTTTTGTAATGTTTTTTTATTTCTCGTATCTTATCTTATTCAAAGACATTTGAAAACCCTGTGAACATTTGTAGAAAAAAATAAATCTTAACATACATAAATGTAGAAAGCATGTAAGTTACAGTGTGCATTATGAATAATGTATTATTTTTTTTATAAATGTTCACAACATATTGGTAAATGGAAGAGGATAAGAAGTAAGTTATATGAAACTTTGGAAGTGACCACTAACTGCTGCTGTAGGTCATCCGTGTAAAAAATGTGGAACACACCTCATTGATTTTGAGCTCTCGAGAATCAATAGGATTTTCAACTACAGAGTATTTTAAAAACAAATAAATAATAATACTTAAAATAAAATGTAGGCTGAAGCTGTCTAATAAATCTAGTATAACTTTATATGCCAAACTATTTCAATACCATGGCAGTTTTCATGTTTGAATGGTGTGCTATTTTTTACACTGGCTAGTGGACATATCTTCAATGTATTATTTTATAACTATAATATATAGAAGTGCGGTTTGGATAAAAAAAATTAATTGCCCAGGCCAGCTTGTAGCTGTTAAATTTATGTATTGTTAAAGTAGTCTAACTCATGTATAAAATATGAAAGCAGCTTTATAATGTTATACCTATCGGCTAAAGAAGCACGCTTGATTCTTACTCAAAAGGCTGGGATCTGACTTTTAACTGAGTGATCTACGGACATTTTTAGTCATTTTTATTACCTTAATGTTATCTTTACATCGACTTGAAAGTATAATAATATAACAACATCTACACGTCACGTATTATATATTAATATTTTTTTAATTAAATATTGTAGTCACAATATTATATTCTTAGGTGTGTTGTAGAGATACAAAAATGAATGTATAGATTTTCAGGAAAATTAAAGCCACATAGCAGCAAAAAAGAAAAATATATTTATATATATATATTTAGATGGTTCCTTATATTCTCCCCCTGTACCTATCTTGCTAATTGTTTTAAAATATATTACTTACCACTCATCTATCTTCATTTAACTTTACTAAAATCTGCTTTGATGTCCTCATAGTCCAAAGTGTCACTCTTGAAATCGATTAATCTGCCGATGATGGGGAGATCGGGCCTTGAATCCCAGTCTGGTGTACTAAGGGTGTGTTTTTTTAAATAACCTCCAGGAAGAGTCCGGGTACACTTTATTTAAATTTAAACTTCTTAATCCTTAACATATAATTTTAATTATTGCATAAAAGTATAGCCTTAGCAGGCAGTAATACCTGGTAAGGGAAATTGGGGGAATGGTGCGCACCTAAGCGAGCTTCATTTCTGTAGTGATGCCACTATATATATATCACAAATGTAACTACATGCTAGATAACCTTGGTTATTCTACTTTCATTTGGTTAAGACATATTTGATTAATAACTATACATAATCGAATAATATTGAAAAAAGCATAGGAATGTATTTGCGCACGTTTCCCCACCCTCTGGGGTAATTATGCGCAGAGGTAGGGCACTGGGGCGCAGCAGAATAATTAATGTTTGGAAATCACATTGAAAACAAGATAAAGTGATAGATAAACAGCTCATTATATATTTATTGTATAATTTAAAGGTAAGCTTATTTTTATGAAAGAAAATTGAAATATAACAAAATAGTGGCTAGGTCACTAAAATATTATTTTCCCCAGTACTTCCAGTTTCATTTTGTACAAAAATCGCACACATAATCTTTTGGGATATCAATACGAGTGCAATCCGCATGATTCCAAGATGAGCACGAAACACACCTGTACCACAATTCCTTGTCTCGTCCTACTTCTCCACGGATACAACACATTTCATTACGTTCTTTGCCAAATTTGCTAGGACCACTTCGTCCGTATAGAGGGTGTCATGTGGTGATCACAATGAGTTTTCCAACCGTTAATCTCAGTTTTATAAACAGGAAATGTTGCTTGTTTATTCAAATAGCTCCCCATTTGTCTTCAAGAGCCCAGGTTTGACCCCTTTCTCGACCCACTTCATCAAATATAGGTTTTGGAACCCGGGACCTCTGAATCTGTAGCCAGGAACTCCAACCACTAGACCACGAAGGTGGTCAAACTTTAGATATACCCTTTTAAATGTTGCCATATTTTTTAAGAGGTCTGTAACTTTTTATCAATGATGATATAGTGTCCGGGTATTTTTAATACACTTTTTTTATACGATTTAGTGTCAAGTAGATTGACAATTAATCAAAACCATTAATTTATCATTTTAACACATCCTATGATAGCATATGCTTCGTGATGGATGAGGACACGCAAAATCTCGATCTATCACGTGTTTTTTCGGTATTGCAACCATACTACCAGCTAGCGTTGAAAAATGTATCCATCTACTTTGTAATCTAAATTTAAATATAATGTTGTGAGAAATTATTCAAACTATACTAAAAACAAATTAAGGCTTACTGAATTTTATATATTGTAAGACCAGTAGTAAAAAAAAAAATTAAATGAAAATAGTATTAAAATAATAAGAACATAGAACTTAAATAACCATCGTTAGTTAATAATATACGAAATTTAATTTAATAAATAATGGTCCAAACATATTTAGACTTAGTATGGCTTAATTAATTTAGTTTTTACTCTAGTTTTACCATGCTTTAATTAATTTTGTTTTTACTGTTAAATGACTTATTTCTTACAACTTAATATTGCAAAGCTCTCCTTATTAAAATTTTAAAATGTTCTTCAAAAATCTAATTTTATATTACGCTCGATCAATATACTCTAGTATAAAAATTATCAAAGATAAGATAGAACATTTAATCTGAGATTAAAAAATATGTGCATGGATTATTAAAGCCTAACCTGAACAGTTTTAACCTGCAAATAAGGCTTATGGCTACAAATATAATATTCAATATTCATTCCAAAATAACATTTGAATACATTATATCAAAATATATCTAGATCTTTTATACATCGATAGGTACCCTTTAACATGGCGTTCCATAAATCCACCCTATTTTAAAATTCAAATTATCCACCTGGCCAGATTTCTCGATATAATGAAGAGTGCGAAAAAGAGGATAATAGCTTAAAACCAAGCACCCTAAAATGGTGTTAAATGTTCTATATTGCTAAACTCTATCCCCAGGTTAAATTTCTTCTGTTTATGGGAATAAGCACCACTCTAAATATATTTGATCGCTGGGACTCTTATACATAGGCTATAGTGGCAAAAACCGAGGAAAGCCTGGAAAAGTCAAGGAATCTTTTGATGTCAAGGAAGACAGGAAATGTCAGGGAATTTAATTTTAATAATTGACTAATTCAACATCTAAAATCTAAAGCAAAGGTAAGAGATTTTGTTTCTTGGTATTAACAAAATACATTGCCTGTATAAGGCAGTCCTAACATGGCATGAATGTATATAGTTTGCTATATACCTCATTTACACAGGGACACAAAGAGGAAAAATGACTTATATACTCCATTCACAGTAGTAATTACTCTCTTAAAGGTCTTTTTTTCTACCAATATCCTACTATGTAATAGCTTTATGGTAGGGAAAAAAGGCCTTTCAGAAAACAATTCCTATGCTGAACAGACTTTAAGAATATAGGCCTATAGATATTTAGTATCCAATAAGACTCTTTTCAAAAAATTCTGATTAATATAATAAATGGAAAATATCTGCTATTCATAAAAAATAAAAACAGCAAGAAGGTGGAGTTGAGAGATTTTAAAAATGTTATCTGAAAATCTTGAGGGGTCAGGGAATTTTATAGTAAATGTTCTGTGGCCACCCTCTTAAGGTGGGTTTAGACCAAATGAACAAGAACATAGAGCAAGAATAAGAGCATTCGTTCGTGCTCTTTTAGTGTAAACGGTGATTTAACAAACTGCTATAAAACTCGTTTACACCAAAAGAGCTATTCATAGAACAGCGAACGCGAACCGAACCAAAGAATCCTTTGATAAAACCGCTCAGTCGAGCGAGCGCGTGTGAACCCGAAGGAATGCTCCAAGCAACTGTTCGTGCACTCTTTCGTTGTTTAGATCCAACCGAGCGAGCATTCTTAGAGCATTCATTCCCATTTTGGGCGAATATACCAGAACATACTAGCGCAACGAAAGAATGCTCACTACACGTTTACACCAAGAGAAATTAAGCGTAGTGGGGGAAGAATGAGCATTCGCTCGCTTCGTCTAAATGCGCCTTTAAACTGTATTGTACCATTCATTTTAGCACCAGGTCCTACTGCCTGTACAGGTTATTCTAATTCAACAGCGCTATTGGGGTTAGGATGGATAAGGTAGAATATAGAGGATATGTTAGTTCCCTCATTTTTATGCAGAGAGTGTGGGTAAATATTTAGGAAGAACCACTTTCAGTTCACCTCCTATCAGCAGCTGGCAAACCAAAATAGATGAGCTTGAAGCTTAGTCCACTTACCCACCGATGCGGGTATCCAAGGCCGTAGCCAGCCAATAATTTCAGGAGGGGGTTTGGTGGGCCCATCCCCCAATTGACGGAGGCTAGAAAAAATTCTAAAATAAAACACCTCTGGAAGCTCTCTGAAGTGCGTTTTATGGTAACACAGCCCCCTAATTTGTACTTGTACCTTAATTTTGATATTGTTTGAACCATAAATAAAGCCATATATACCTTGTTCATAAAATTTCGGGGGGGGGGGGGTTGAACCCCGAACCCCCCCCCCCCCCGACTACGGCCTTGCGGGTATCCTTTGTATAGTACTGTTAGTGGTAGATGGGGACCGGAAATTGTATGGGTATTTTAAATGTTGGCTATAGTTGGATTGAGACAGGAATGTCCTTAATTTCGAAACCTGAGTATCAAATATTCTACTAATCATGTCACCTCTTGATATACAGCTTAAACCACACTGTATTTTAATACTCAACTTATTTTATATCTCAATCGTCAAATCATTTAATTTTTTTTATTATAAACTATTTGATTTTTTTTTTCTCTAACTCATTACATGCTCGATCATTGGTCCATTTTATTTTAAATGATCGAATAACTTTTTATTCTAACTAAAACTCATCTCATAATATAATAGCCCAGTTCTTCCATGGTTAATTAATCTTTAAATAATTCCATAATTTAATCAAAACCTATTCCGTATTCACTAACCATCTCATTCCATATTTTACGCTCCAATTCGTTCCATATTTTAATATTTAACCTATTAGTTCGTCTAATCTTTGGATTGTGCATTGTCTGGAATGTAATTCTGTTAGTGTCTTCTAAAGTTCAAGTCAGCAGAATCTTCAATTAACTACTGTAGTGGAGGACTTGCTTCAATTTCCTACATTGTGATTGCTTGTCGTGATCTTGGAAACAGCTCACGTACCACTCTTCCCCAACTCACCCCTACCATCCTCCCTCCAGAACCACAACCCTTAAACAAACAACTCAACCCAAATACCGACCTCCCTTCCCCGAATTGCTGTGACCTTTTCAGAGTTGTTTTCAAGCACTGATTCTTGGAGGCATGAATTCCTCGACAGAGAATGTCATAAAGTCCTAATTAGTTATTTGGTAATATTAGTTCGTTGGTACGAGATGGAATGAGTTGTAGTCCAACTTATTTGATAGATAGTACGAATTTTTAAAATTTATACTTTAGTATTTAAAATGTACTTTTAAACAACCACAATATTTAGTTGTACAAACCAAAGAATCATAAAAAAAAAAAAGATATCTCATACAAGACGAGAAAAAACATAATTGTATGAGTTTAATATTATTTACTCTTTTTCTACACTACGTCCTACTACCAGTGCAGACTATCCGTATCTAGCCTCACTAAGAGAATAGACTAAAGATAATAGAAGTAGAGTAAAAGAATGTAGCTACGTTTGAGTAGGGGGAGTGTGTGGAAAAATTAATTGAAAAACATTATCATCACAACCAACTGAGAATTGAACTCTCAGCTCTTTGTAACCGGTAGATCAAACTAGATGGGCTTAACTTATAGTCCATGTGGTCGCCGATGTGAGTTTCACTCCTAATACCTCTTCTAAACGTAGCTATTCTAAAAACATGAGCTCATATATTGCATATTACACTTTCAAAATTATGAGTATCACTACAAAATATTGCGTACTTTGGCTTCACATATAAATAGTGCATTTACTAGATTCAATTTAAATTTATTTTCAAATACTGTAAAATAAATTGATTCTACACACAGTATTAAAACTAACTTAAAACTCTCTGGTTTTTTAAACACATATATTATCATTAATTATAGCTCTAATTATGAATAAAGGAGTGAAATTAAAACAAACTTATTGCTCTTATGCTCAGCACTCTTACAATCTCCAGATTACTGGGTATTTGTAAATGCAGAGAAAAAGTTCTTACTAAACTCCAGGACACCCTTGACAGATATTAAAAAACTGTTGAGATTAGCATGTGCGTAAAACTAAACTCTATGTTTCTATAGAAGAAATATTTGATTTATTTTGGCCAAAAAATGTTTATGCTATAAAAACTTCGAAAATACTGCCCTAAACTCACGCTCACTAGCACCCCACCTTAAGGAGGACCTCATTGAGCTCACATGGCTGTCATAGCAACTTGACACACATTATTACTTACACTGGTAGTTGGACACCAACAATACTTAGGGGAAACAAATGGATTACACATAAATAAATACTTCAATATTAATACGGTATATATGAGGTTAGACATGAAATAAATAGAAATAATATTAATATAATTTGTTGCTTAGGTTAGACAACGTTAGTTGCAACCACTTCGTTGGTCGCGTGGTCTAACGCGTCACATTCGTATTGGACTAAACTGATGAAGATGGGAAGATCAAGGTTCGATCCCGGTCAGGTACACTGAGGGTGGTTTTCTAAATTGTTTTTCACTCTTATTCTATGCAAATGTGGGTGCATTACCTCTAAATTAAACCTTCCTAATCCCTAATTCATTAGTGTAATTAGTATATAAGCCTACACCCCACAATGGTAGTAAGACGCAGTGCTAAAAAAAAGCAGTTGCCTTCAATAAAGGTAATATAAATATACTTGAAATGTAAAAATACAAATATATGTCAAGTTGTTTATTTTAAATTTGGGAACAATATTCACCTATTAAGGTTAAGAGAAATGTATTTTTTTAATATTACATTTTAAATAATACAATATAAATTTTGTTTTTAAGAAAACCAAAATTTTATCATGCTTTAATTATTTAAATAAAATAATTGAGAATGAAAAATTTTTATTCTTGAAATTTTAAAATAACTTAGCACCACGTCCTACTACCTATTCGGGTCATACGCTTAAGCACTAATTACGCTAATGAGCTAGGAATGTGGAAGGTTGAATATGGAGGATGTGAACCCGCATTTGCGTGGAGAGAGAGAGTGGAACACAATTTAATAAAAACCACCCCCAGTTCACCCGAGCGAGACTTGAACCTCGATCTCCCCGTCCTTGGCAGTCTAGCTCAACCAGTAATTAGCACGTTAGCTTACAACGCCACTAAGGCGGGTACTTTAAAAATAAAATATTGTTTAACAATGTTTGAAATCAAGACATTGAAAGTTGACAAACGGAAAATAATTTTTTTTAAAAACATAAACTTATCAATAGCATTATGTAGAAAGATAGCTTTGATTATGGTAATCCCATTTTTGTAGAATATTTAAAACTATTAGATGTTATTGGATGACTTGGAATGGGGAGTGATACATCTCAAATAAAAATAGAAACATATCACCTGAGTTGGACTTATGTTGAAAAAAATTTGTAGAAAATTATTAAAAAATGATAATCTTCATAGAGGTAATATTTGACCACTTCCCTCACACACATTTCCAATCCTAGTTGGGATCCAAAGGTACGCCTAGCCGTTTACACATTAACCTTTCAACTTTAATAACGTTTTGATAATATTTACTCTTGTGGTAAAATTCACATCTGTGGATTTATGACATCTTAATACGACGCCAACATAAAGAGAACCTCGGTCCAAAATTCGAATTGAGCCAGCACACCTCCATTGGGGACAGTTCAAAAAGTTCCATACTGGGGTTGAAGAGGTGAGCTCTTACCAAAAAAATACAACCCTTGAAATCATAGATTTAAACTGATTATATTGAAATGGAAAGGTAAGAAATAGTCTGACAATATAATAGAATCGATATAAGATATTACATTTTCTTGTTAAACTGACAGATCAAGAAATTCGAAGCTCGCGGCGTTTGGATGTAAAAATATTCTCTCTCTTTTGTTTGATTTATATCTTCTCCCACACACGCAATTTCTGCTGATTACTATTAGGGTCGCCATCTTGAACACAACAAAGACAATAATGGCCTCAGAAACACTGTAAATATGGTCTTTCTCGACTAAAATTTAAAATTAACCCACACTATTAATTGTCCAATATATTACCTGCAATTGTTTATTTATATATTTCCGTGTCCTCCTAGATACATAGAGCGTTCCGATACCATTTTTCTTTCTGTAAAATAAACGTTAAAGAAATACGGCATTTTTGGCTAACTTTCTAAGCTCGATGTAACCGTATTTGAATAATATTTATAGTTAAAAAATCTAGAAATCTATTAAATAACCAGAAGTAAGGTCTGTTATATCACAATAGATTACTAGTTTATAAAATAGATTAATCTAATCTTGAGAAAGAGCAAATAAACTTAATATTTTGCTAGATTGGATGTGGTTGTTTGGCCGGTTTGTTTTGATTTATTCAATAAGTTGTGTTCAAACCTGCTTCAGTGGCCAAATGGTCTAAGGCGTCACTCTCGTGTTGTACTGGTCTGCTTATGACGGATATATCAGGGTTCTAATCCCCAGTTGGGTCTCTTGAGAGTGTTTTTTCCTAAATTGTTTCCCACTCTCTTTGCACGTAAATTACCTCTAAAATGCTTCATCATCATTTCTACCCCATTGTAGTTTTTATCCTATATTCATATGCGTATAACCTGAACAGATAATAAATACGTCACGGTGATACCAAAAGTTGTGCTCAACTTCTTATTCTTAGACGGTTATTGAATGTTTCCTGAGATAACTTTATATACTAAACTTATTTTGAAACCTCCTTGCTAACTTTAGTTTTAAATCTTGTTTGAGGACTTTCAAGCGATGACGTAAAAAGTAAGATACGAGGGTTACGGAGCTCATGATTCTGAGTAGGTATACGGAGAACACTAATCACTCAGATGACTTATTTATGTTGAAACACCTACACTACAACTAACTTTGAGGCACAATTAATGCTAGGACATTAAGTAGGCATAACGTATATTAAAGTTAAAGTTGATAATACTAGACGATTAAAATTTAAATGGCACTCCAAATAATATATAGTTGTTTTATTTACCTACAAGCAGTTGTACTCAAGCAAACAATCTGTTGCTTTCCAGCCTGTCAATTTGGTACTATTCTCCCTTGCAACTGAAGCTTATCAAACAAGCTTCCTACCTTCAAGGCTTCAAACTTTGCCACCCGTAATGACTTTGATTGTAGTTAGTTATTATAAATATTTTCCAACTTCTCGAAAAGTTACAAGCCCTTCTCATCCTCCACCTCTTATACTATTTTTTTTTTCTATTCAGCCTCTTCATCCCCTTTGCTTCGGCTACCCTTCTACTTTTACAACCCCTAACGGCACCAATTTTCTCGTTTCAAAGGATGGCAACGTCAAGAAATCTACCCCCTCCACTTGGAAAACAAGGCTATAATACAGATTATTATTTTCAGTTTCGCCTTAGCGTCTTTCCATCGCGGCAAGCTAAATGTTGAACATATGTGACTCCATATTGATTCTTAACTTTCATAATACTTTACATCTATAATAAATATAGCTACTTGTATTTTTACAAAATTCTGAATCTAACTTTTAATTTATATTATTTCAACAATTAAAACGTTGATATAAGATATTAAAAAAAGTGTTATTAGATACTTAAACTATCCGAATATAGCTAGGCCTACCCTATTAAGTATAAAGATGAGGAAAGGTTAATTTAGAGTAAATTGACCCGAATTTGCGTGTAGGGTGAAGGGGAAACCCTATACATTTTTGCACCGCATATTAATATCCATTCCGACAACAAAATATAGCTACAATGATGGTATAAGGATGAAAAATGTATTATATTGAGCAATTTAATCGAATTTGCTTTGAAGATGAACAAGGAAAACCATATGGCAAAACCACCGCCAACCTAAGGCTCTAGCACCCCATCACCGACACTTTAGTCCATTTGGAGGCTGACTTATTAGAGCATTCGAACACTGGTGAGGATAATTAATACGACTTGTGTGATGATGTCTGATACATTGTGAACAGGAAGGTTTTCATTCATGGTTAATCCATATTTAGTCTACTATTTATCCACAGCAATGGTCGGGTAGTTTAGGAGTTACTTGCACTTGGTCGTCCTTAACACAAATGTTGGGGTTTCTAACACGAACAGATTCATTAAGAATGGTTCTATCACATTATATTCTCTCTGTGTAGTTTCAACATCCTATCTCTACGCTTATTCAAATGTATTCTCCTTACTATATTCTTCTTCTCCTTAGATGGGGTGCTAGTGAGGGCGAGTTTAGGGAAGTATTTTTGAAGTTTTTACAGCATAAACATTTTTGGCCAAAATAAATCAAATATTTCTTCTATGGAAACATATAGTTTAGTTTTCTGCACATGCTAATCTCAACAGTCCTTGAATATCTGTCAAAGGGGTCCTGGAATTTAATGACAACTTTTTCTCTTAGTTTCAAAAATTTGTCACCAAATGTCACCATGCTCATGACCGATAATTCAAAAACTGTTGATATTAGCACGTGCAGAAAACTAAACTATATGTTTCTATAGAAGAAAAATTTGATTTAGTTTGTTCAAAAAATGTTTATGCTATAAAAACTGCAAAATTAGCGCACTAAATTCGAGCTCACTAGCACCCCACCTTAAGGTGGGAGTGTAGGGGACGCGAGAAAAGGTAATATTTTTTAGGTTTTCATAGCCTTTTTCTTTTTGCCAAAATGAATACATTGTTGCTCCCGTATAAAATAGATTTTAATTTTCTTCACATAGTGATATCAACAGTTCTTAAATATCTGTTATGAGCATTTTAGCATTTTATGAGACATTTTTTAAATGAGGAGAAAAAGTTGTAATTAAATTCTAGAAAATCCATAACAGATATTCAAATACTGTTGTTATCACTATGTGAAGAAAATTAAATTCTTGTTTCCAATGGAGAAAATTTGATTTTATTTTGGCCAAAAAAACATGTTTTACCATAAAAACTGCAAAAACCCTGGCCTTTTCTCGCGTTCTATACACTCCACCAAAACCATTAAATTAAGTAATTAACAACCTTTTTCTACTAGAGATTACTACTACCCACGGAAATTGCAATCTAAACAATTTGTCATCTTATTATTAATAGTACGTAAAACCCGAATAGGTATTAAGACGCGGAGCTAATAATGATTATTATTAAAATCTTGCAAACTAATGTACGTACGTATAGTACATTCCTTTGTTTGAAAAAAAAATTCTTTATTTTAACATTTAAAAACAAGTCCCTACAAATTATAATAGGCCCATACCATCAAATTTAACAAATACTATTTTCAAACAAATCTATATTTGTGAAAATTAATCGGTTTGATCGATGTAGGAATAAAAGGCACGTCAGAAAATGTCAAGCAGTTATAAGTCTACAACGTGGCAACTAATATTTATTTAAATATCTAGGTGAAACATTTGTATCATCAAAATTACATTACAACATGTTAATTCATAATCCTAGTAAATAATTGTAATAAAATCAAAGTGACACTGATATATGAAACAGATTAATATGATAATATAAAATAAAGGGTAAATAAACCCCAATACATTGAATTTGTATGTTAGTACGAGCTAGTGGAGGCAGAGTCGGTGGTAGTCTTGGGGGATACCCCACCCCCCCTGGAAATAGTTTCCCTCCCTATAGACTTATTTCACTCACTCTCCGATATTATATATATTATGAAGCTGAAAAATAGCCTTACTTCAAACTCCAAATTTCTTCAATGGGCTTCCAATTTTAAAATAGGTCTATTTATTAAGGAGGGACTGCTAAAACCTAATTTTTATAGGTATTGAAACAATTTTAAATTTCCATGCGAAGATCAAGCCAATTATTGTGTTTGGTCTCTTATTTGTCTTAACAACCTGGACAATATTTTTTTCATTTCTTGCTATAGTAACAGTTAATTCTCGTTGGGATACATTTTAGTAAAAATGGTATAAAATAAGAAGGTTCTATTTTTAATATAAACCAGCATTGGTAGACATGAGGTCAAAATGTCAAGCTAGTTTTGTCTTTGATAAGGAATTTAGGGTTCAGATCCCAGCTGGGTGTATTGAGGATTTTATTATGGTTTCCCGCTCTCCCTCCACGCAAATGAGGGTACATTAATCCCAAGCTCTACCGTCCTTATCACTACTCCCCTAGTTTAGTTATTATATATATACACACACGTGTAGCTCTAATGGGTAGTAAATCTGGTGGAAGAACAACAACAAATTTAGGGAACGCAAGTTAAAACAGTGTTTTTGAGTTTTTTTATAACAAAAGATGTTTTGGCCAATTTTCACTCAAATATTGCTCCAATTTAAGAATAGAGTTTAATTTTCTTCATATGGTGATATCAACAGCTCTTTAATATCTGTCATGAGCATAGTAGCGACCCTAGATGAGAAACTTTTTAAATTAAGAGAAAAAGTTGTCTCTAAATTTCAGGACACACTCCCACCTTGAACATTATTAAGCTAGTAATGATAGTGATGATATTGTAGTCATAAGTAGAATATGCTTAGAGAAGAGCACGCACATTGGTCTACACGTGGTCTAAATATCAGAGTGAACTAGTCTGGGTTGTTGGTGACGATAGGATCAGGAATATGATTCCAGATGGGTTTAATGAGGGTGATATTTCCTAAATAGTTTCTCATTCTTTTTTCACACAAATGCAAATACTTTTCCAAACATGCTACCTTATTCATATATACCCATTTGGCATAGTTAAAATGCGAATAATTGGTTTTAATTATCTTGTAATTCAAACAATCATATTATATTTGGTTCATTCATACTGTCTTAAAAGTTGATAAAAAATAAAATAAAACTAGGCTACCAACGAAATTGGAGTGTTTTAGATTAATTATAATAACAATTATATAAAACTAAAAATAATTTAGTGATGATCAAAAAAGAGAAGGCTTTATTTTTACATTATTGTTAATCTACATTGATAATATTTTTTTATTTATAAATGCATACGTAAATTAAAGTGGCGTGTTAATTTGTTACTTTGGGTCCAAATTATACTTATTCGATCAAGGGTGGGCATTGAGTATTACTTAATACCTATCGTAAAAACTTATTTATATTAAAACTATCAGTGTTTATCAAAGTTGTATTCATAACTTTTCTGTTTGAATATAATCTAGCATTTGATCTTGCAAAAGGAAGAGAAAAAATACTTCACATTTGAAATTCTTCAAGCACACTTTGAAATGAACTTTCCTTCTACTCGCTGGAGATAACAAAAAATATATATACATCCTACTTCTCTGAGCTAATCACGATCCTCAAGAATACTCTTCAAGAACACAAAAGAACGAGAATACAATGGGAAACTAAGAAGACAGATTGACGAGAAGAAAATAACGATATTGGAGTGAAAGGAAAATGTTTGTTTTGAAGAAAACTGGTTCAGCCTACACTTGCGTTCTCGACATCCTATTTTGTTTAGGAAATCTTTTGTCTTGTTTTATTGTTATTATTTGATTTGTGGTTTTGTAACACTTATTTGACAAAAGTTAATGTTTTATACAATAATGGTAGACTTTATTTCCTCCATTATATTTATTATTTAGTTCATTTGAAAAATGGGAGTATATCCTTGTTTTTTGCCAGACAAAGTTCATTATTTGGGTTTTTATATTTATTTCCTTTATATTTGTGTAATCTACCTAATTTTGGATCCTAATATAATTTAATAAATATCGGGGTAAATATTAACTACTATTTTTGACCAAATTAGGTGGTCGTGTATAATTGATTTCCGTTGATGGGATTTCAGGGTTTGAATCTCAGCTGGGTGCATTAAGGGCTGTCTTATCTAAATGGTTTCCCATTCTTTCTCAACACAAAGATAACTATATTTCCATATAAGATATACTGGCCTAATTTCAAACTCATATTGAAGACATGAAGATAGCTTGGGATGGGTAGTAAGATGTGGTGCACAATTAGTTAATACGCGAGAATATTTACACTCAAGTTGAGGTAAATTTCCTCTAAATTATACCTTCCCTGTCCCACCCCCATTAGTTTAAGTAAATGCATATTTCCAGAATGGGTGATAAGACATGTAGCAGAAAAAATAGGTATTGTCATATGAAGGTAGTTCCTAAAAATAAACTATTTATATTCAAACGTAAAATCATATTATTGGCAGCTGTCACTTATAGTATTGATGGGGGAAAATAATTATAAAGTTAAATTTGGCTTCTTGTTTTGTTTGCTACATTTATCTAGCCCTACTTTTCCACTATAAATAACACTCTGCTGGTTTGCTAATCAACAAGACCAAGGAACTATCACAGGGTGCAGAGCAGTCTAAAGCAATAGACTCGCGTAGCCTTTGGTCATCTCTGAAGGGGAAGTTAAGGTTTGAGTTTCGGCTGGGTGCACTGAGAATTGTACTTTACATATAATAATATGTCATTGTGGTCTACTCATCGTTTTCACAACCTTATGAAACCATCCTCCACATCTCATCCTCCACGTTTCTTACTATGAAATATAACGAATCTTATGTAACATTTATAATAAAACATGGAAATTAAATATTTTAAAATATTTAGCTTGATAAAATCAAGCTAACTTCTCCACCCAAATTCATTAAAAAAAAGTTAAATTTAATTATTATAAATAACTTCCAAACCTATCTCCAAGTGTTTAGTGAAGTTGAGTACTCTTTAATGCTTGTTCTGACTTTCAACAAATTAAGGTTCTGTGGTTGGTAGCTAACGCGAATTTAAGTCCTGTATTTTTTTTAAGTTGTTATGGAATAAATATTTTTTGGCAAAAATAAAATCATACAACGGTACTTAAGTGGATACTTTTTTTTTTTTTTCAAATAGAAATATTAAGAGTTCTTGTATATTTTTCACGAGCATATTGGCATTTGATAATAAAACTTTTTAAAATAAGAAAACAAGTTTTCGAATTCTAAGAGGTCCATAACAAATATTCAATAACTGTTCGATCTTATTTATGTAAAAAATCTAACTAAATGCATCCACATAATCAATATTTTATTTATAATATTCCAAACAAATATTAATTGCTATAAATACTCCAAAATTGTTGGCCTTAACTCATGACTCTTCCATTCTACTTTAAACTATATAGGCTAACCTAGATACGAATATTAGAAGTGTGGGTTCATAGAAAATCCTTAACACTCACGTTACCTGCATAGGTGGCCTCATGGTCATAGGCAGGGGTGGCCAAACTTTTTTCCTGGGTGCCACTCCACCCCCAAACCTCAAACCTAGCTTTACCTCAGTACCCACAACACCTTTGGAAAAATATAGCTACCAATAAATAATGCCCATTTAAAAATTGATAATATAATACTGTAACTTAACTTATATAATTGATTGCTAATTGTATTATGAATTAGGTTAGGTATTATGATTTGGGTTGTATCATTGTTTCTCAGATAATACATCAGAAAAAAAGAGTAGCAAAACCCTATATAAAATATTTAACTTTCAACTAAAAATTGCATGTTTCAAGAATTTTCATTCCAAAAATAATCCACAACTATTGTACACCATCCACACACTGTAATTCTGTGACTATGTTCCATCAATGATAGTTAATAAAAAAGCAATAATAATACAACTAAATACTAGTAGAAATCACAACAATTTTTAATAATAAAAACATAAATATTTCAGCTTTCAGTGAGGTTTCTGGATCTCTTTATCGTTAACGAGTTCATGAATATTTGGATTTGTTTGGGAAGAAGCAAGAAGAATCGGGTGTTTTAGATGCTCATCAGTGAGAACTGAACGGTACTTATTTTTGACTAAGTTGATAAAAGAAATTGTTGGCTCACAGATGTATGTAGAACCAAACCTGCAACAATATCTCAAGGTCAGGTCTCTTAATGTAGGATACTGGCACGAGGGAAGGCATTTCTATAAGATGGAAAATTCTTAGCTGAATGGATTCCCAAGTACTTCCTTGTATTTGCTATGAATTGCAGCGTCGTTCTGAATATCAAGAATTTCAATTTGTACGTCAGAAGGGTAGAGAACCATTTCCTCTATAGAAATTGTAAAAGGGTTTGTGAAAAGTTGAACATTTCTCTTTTCATCCCGAAAGTCTGAGAACCTAGTTTCAAAAGAGTTTTTCAAATCGGAAATAGCATGTTTGTATTTATAAAAGCCTGGAAGACAACTCCATTCAGCATTGGAAAATGTTTTCATTCGAGGAAATTGGGAGAGCTTATTCTGAGAATAATTATGACCCAGCAGAGTGAGATTTGCTTTAAAAGCATGAATGTAGCTGAATAAGGTTGGAAACATGTTATCTTTACCTTGAAAACTCTGATTCAAGTTGTTAAGGTGACCCATAATGTCCGTCAGAAAAGCTAAATCCCATAGCCAGTCTTCATTCTTTAAAAGCATACACTCATCAGATAGTTCCCTATTTTCTTCCATAATCTTCAGAACATTACCCTTTAAATTCCAGAATCTCTCAAGCGCCTTTTCCTGTGACCACCAACGGACACTAAAATGAAGCAGAAGCTCACCATGATGTTTTTTTTCCAATTCCGCTTCAAGGAGCTCACGAAGTTCCCTTCTGCTTAGCGCCTTAGCTCAGATCTTGTTGATACATCGCACCATTGGATCGAGCACAGAAGAGAATATCATGTCTTTGTTACATAGGGTTTCTTGATGGATAGTGTAGTGGTATTTAAAAACTTTGCGCTTCAAATAACCTTCCAACAAAGCTGCTTAGAAGGGTTTCCCTTTGTAAATAAAAACTGTTCTTCCCATTCATTATTAAACTCCCGAAGAGCAATTTCGTCCTCGTACTTCCTTTTGGAAGTAGATGGCTTACTTAAGACCATTACAAAACGATACCAACAGCAAGTGAATCACTTTAGAAACACAAATATTTTACAGCAGAGGATAACACAGTACACATCAGTCAGTTCGGCACCAAAAAACAAACTTAGCAGAAAAATGTGATTTGTGCAGACTGAGCGATGTGTCCTTGACTACTGGAATAGTCAGGGGGCACTTGAAAGGGGGAGAAGAGGTTAGGGTTGTAGTGGAAAGGGAAGAGAAAGCTTGAATAGCGGTAAATAATACAGCAAAGATGGTCAACTTAGTAGAGCTAACATTTTAGAATCTTATTTACTTGGCCCAATTAGGTGATTTTTTTGTTCGTCAAATTTGTTATTGTTATATTTTGTAGCTTTAAGCATCCCATTTAAAATGATTCATCGTGCCACCAGTGGCACTCTTTCCACAGGTTGGCCACCCCTGGACTAAGGTGTCACTCTCGCAATAGATTTTACTGCTGATGACGGAGAGATTGAGGGTGGAATCCCGGTCAGTTGTACCGAGGATGGTATTTCCTAAATTGTTTTCCACTCTTACTCTACGCAAATGCGGGTAGACTTCCTATAAATTCAACTTACCTCATAATTGATTCACTAGAGTAATTAGTACATATGCATATTACCTGAAAAGGCAGGCTCTAGTAAGACGCGGTGCTAAAAAACACTCATGTGGAGAAATGATTGGAAAACACGCAAGGGAGAGACACACTATAATTCACTGCATAGCGGGGGATCGATATCCGGCTTATCTGCATCTGTGGTCACACGGTCTAGGGCAGTGTTTTCTAACCTGGGTGCTACCTTACCCCATAGGGTTATAAGGAGACGCTTAGGTTTTTATGGATGTTACAGCATTATTTTATGGTAATAATAACAGGCAACAAAATATTTAGCAAAGGGTCTTAAATAAATCTTAATATTTATGTTCACAAACTTTTAAATTACATTTAATTACTTATGTTTATAAACATATAACAAAAGTTAAGTTTTAGGGTGTGTTTTATTTATAAAGACTATAAATTATATTACAAAAAAAGGTTCGGTGCATAAATAATTAAATATGAATATACCATATAACATGAATTTATTGCTATTATCGCTTATTTCAGCATGTCTATTAATTGCATTTAGCTTTTGGGGAAAGGGAGTGGAAGGTATGTAGCCAGCAAACAATTCTCTGAAGTGGGCGCTAGGGTGAAATAGGTTTGGAACCACTAGTTTAGGCCGTCACTCTCATCAATCCATTTCCACGATCTCACTGTGCTAGTGAGGGTTAAATTCCGTTAACTTCATCTTTCATAACCCCTACCCCATAAGTGTAACTATGGGAATAATCCAGACGACGTGACGCAGAGCATACGCACAAAAACAAAATACTTGCCCTCCTGGTTTTCAATAGAGCACGCTACCGCAATTAACCCTGGTACGCAAACAAGGAATCTGTGCCCTGGTGGTATTTAGTAGTTTCCAACAAAACAATTCCACGTTTGGGAAGTTAATTAGGCTCCACCTGAATACAAACAATGACATTGAAACTGGTACATTTACTGGGATCCGGAGGAAGGGGATTTTTTATTTGAGCAAAACTCGTATTAATTAAATACACGCACCAAGACACATACATGTGACGTATTAGCATAATGAGGAATAGGAGAAAATAGAGAGTTCGTAATACTGTAAGCATTATCATTTTAAGTTTACGTTAGTCATTTAAAGTTAAAAGAAATTTCTCGTACAAATATCCACTCATTTTTTAAGTCACGTATTTTAAATAATTCTTAATAAGTTTAGGCAATATAAATATTTAATGTTTTCTGTAAATACCACTAAAATTGTCAAATTCATTCATAAAGGATAGGCTGTTTTAGAATATAAAACTCGTTTAAAACAGTTTATTATTTTTATCCAAGATACATTATAACCAGAAGAGATTATTTTAAAATAAACCACCTTTGTCTAATTTGATCTTTTGTAAATGTAAACATGGCCTGTTTTTACCAACGGGACATACTATCTATCATTGGAGATTATACGCAAGATAGCTATGAATATTAAGTTTTTAGCGAGAGTAACTATTGCAAGGTTGGCAGCTTTTATTATTCGGAAGGTTCCTTAACACATCATTTATTATAAAAACCATATTTGAATATTTATTTATTGAAATTTATAGAACTTCTTCAATAAATGTATCTAACTTTATTAATTATTATGATGCTTTTTATCACAATTAAATGCAAATGTTAAAAAACTTCTAGCAATGCTTGTTTTAATCAAGAAAATATAAATATTTTTTCCACAAAAATTGACCTAAAAACTAAATCAAAGCTTAAATCAACAGCCCTAATGCACGTAGCTTGTATTATATTAATGATTCTTCCGGTGTGATGGTGATCGAAATTAATACAAAATGAGGATTTATGAGGATTTAGCTACCTTTTTGTGTAGCTAGTTCCAAACCCATCTGGAGACGTCACTTAGAAACAGGCTCTCGGGTTCAATTCTAACTATGAAATACTATCCAATTTTAATATGAGGGGCCTTATCTAATAAATAGTAAAACTACTATGTCTTCTTTCCCTTATTCGTTCGTCTGGTCATATAATATACAGTTGTTACTTTTATATCTACAATTAATATTTATAAAATAATACTGAAAATATAGTATACATTTTCCTGAAAAAGTATGATTGTATTTTCTAAACCACTCTTTCTATGATATTTTGACTATAGCAAGGCATGCTATCCCGGGAACAATTAATTTATAAACTTGACTCCAAAATATTTTTTGAAAGAAAACGGACAAAACAAAAATAATTTTATTCTTAAAGTCAACATATCACTTAATTTCAGTAATACTAAAAGGAACATAATTAAATCAAATGATTAATTAATTATTGATTTTTATTCCAATATTTTTTTTATATCGTGCCACGTCTAATTGCCAGTATAAGTTATGCGCATGCTCACAGTATTGGGGTAAGTGTGGTTAGGTAGAAGTAAGATGAAATGTACCTACATTTACATTAAGGTAAATATTGGGGCTATTTAGGAAAATATACCCTTACTAAGCCTAGGACCTTAACTTCCCCGTCAACAATAAGTCTCAGGCCAGATTAGATTCATACCATGCGCTCTCTCAATGGATTACATTAAATTAAGATTGTTTAATTTTTTAAACATTCATATGTTTAAATAAAATGTATATTGTTTTTATAACCCGCATGCATATTAATTACAAATGTCAGAAGAAACTATTTTTAAATATGTATTATTATCATTATTATTATTATATCATATATATTATTATTAGCACCACGTCCTACTACCCATTCGGTTATACGCACAAATATGTAGTAATATTAGTAGATATGTTCTTCAAGAGAGTTATTAAATAATTGTTTTAAGGGCTACGGAAATTGTTTATAGGAAATGCATCCACATTATCACATATTATATAAGATGAACAAATATTGATACATATCAAATGTCGAAAATCACCTCAATGCATCACGCTGGGATAGGGACCCCAAACCTCTCTGTTACTTTCATACAAGATCAATGTTAGCCTAGCGTTAATAAACTTCCCTAATTCTAAAACTTATGTTTAACAAAATAAACGCTGAGCTTTACCAAGCTCAAACATGTTTTCTCAAGTTCATTACAAATTAAACAGTTGGTAAACTGGTCATGGTCAAAGGTTGTTTAACCTGGTCATTATCTGGTCTGTCGTTTCCTGAAGTGGAAAGTTAAGCGTGGGAGAAAGCGAGGTGAGGAATAAATAATTGATGTAACACTTCAAAGCATGCTTTAATAAACTAGTGCATGCTCTAAGTGTCTAGTTATTTTCTCTTAAAAGCTGATGTAGATCCCAATTAATATGAATAAGATATACATTATCTCTGAATTGTGACAGAACTGTTAGTGTTAATATAAGTAATCTTTATAGCTGTATTATTTTAATTTCCTTAGTTATTAATTTTTCAAAATTTTGATTGCAGTGACAATAGCACTACATGCTACTCACTACATGAGAGACATGCTATAGTTAATATTAAATTCCATTAAAAATAATAATTGTTAATATAGGCTAATAAATTTGAGCTCAGTAAACTGTTTTTCATTTGTAGCTATGGTTATGGCAGTGTTTAAATAAAAAAATGTTGTGTCCATTAAGTTCTAAGCACGTTTGAGTTTGCTTATTTCAGCTCTACATATTTTCATAACGTATATATTCTTAGTTTACCATATAGCAGAGAGGAGTGTAAGGAATTTCGTTATCTTTAAACATTGGCCGTGATAACATTTTTTAGGTATTCCCTTCAAACGATTGACACAAATCTTAAAGATGTTTTTGGTTTGAATCCTTTAAGTGTCAAAAACCAATTCCTCGCCTGCAACTCTATTTTATTATATGTATTTAATGTACAATACAAAAACACATCTAATGTGCCAACGTACTACTTAAAAAATAAACCATACAACACAATCGCACAAACGTTCTCATATTATGTATTATAGCTTTGAAAGAAAATCTAAAAAGTTGTAAACTACTCTTAAATAAGTTTTACTCATAAAAATCAACCCATAATCTCGTTAATTCCAATTTATTTACTCTTTATACATCAATTTTAAACCATATTATTAAAAAATGTTTAACAATATTCAAATTTTCGAAAATAAATTATTTCTTAACTACTTTAAAATAATTTGTTATTTAGAAAATAGTAATGTATTCTTATTTATAATGACAAGTTATTGACAGATCTCCATTTTGATTTCAATCCTCAAAATTAATTTCCAAACACTCAAATTTCCCATAATTTTTGTTAGTATCAACCCTAAAATTAATTTATTTTAGATAACTAAAGATACCAATTTGGAATCAAAACATTTGAGCCATTTGTAAAATATTGCAAGGTTTTTAAAATTCGTTCATCAGTGATACAGTGCTCTAAATGAATTTTACCCCCATTCAAGTAAACATTGTTATTTTTTATGTAAAACACTACCAAGATACTCATTTGGAATCAAATATTTTGATTTATATGTAAAATATTTTAAATTTTTGAAAAATTAGTTATCAGTCATCTACCCTTTTAATGAATTTTTGCCCAAAACCAAGTATAAAGTGCTATATTTCATGTCAAACCAATCCTTGACAACAAAATCATTGAGGACATTTTCGAAAAATTTGGAATTAAAAAAAAAATTACTCATCAGTAAACTACCCTTTTGAAGGTTCTTTTCTACCCCGACTATACTAACTAGTTTTCTAATATGTAACCAGAGTCCTGAAATTCTACTGCTTAAAATTTACTCCATTTGTTTATTACGTTCATTTTTCCTTATTTAACTAATCTGTTATTAGCTCTTATTAAAACTATATCTTAATTTGATTTCCCTATATAATGTCATTGACTCCAGTTGGTCAACCCCGGTATTTTATTTTACCGGTACCCTCCACCCCTGGCACTACCAGTACACACCATTTCCAGTAAGCACCAGTCACTCTCCAGTAGTGGTGAAAGCTCCACTATCCACCACCTGAGAAGGTAACCTATCGGAGATGGTAGTACAATTAAAAAAAAAATATGTGAAATATATATTTATAATACCAACAGTTTCTGAGATTTTGGCAGATATATTAAAACAATTTTGTGAGCCTAAGATGTAAAGAGATACCACTTAAGTTTTAACGCAATGATTTTGTAATACCATAGTATAATTAAATATAATTAAGTCTCTAAAAGAGAGTGTTATTCTTCCTTTAACCTCTTAGGAGAAATGTTTGTACAACAATGATCTATCGCCTTCATTTTAGACTCAATAGTCAATATTTACATTTTTATTGGTCAAAATTTATAAATGAGGAATTGAATAGCAATGTGAAGATGTCCAACACCCAATATCATGTTAAAATTTTAACCGGAAGTTGAAATTTTAATACGAAGTGTTGACCCTTGTGCACCCAAAATCGATCATTTTTATTGGTCCAAATATACAAATGAGGACATTAATTCTTTAAAAATAAAATTATAAAATTTAAAACAGGGACTAAAAATTTTTTTCGTAGTGCAATTTATGGTTGGGTTTGCTAGTGTATATTATTTCGTTTCACATATGTTACGAGTTTTGAGTAAATATCTCCATTTTTAAACAATAGAGTGAGAAAGTCCGTGCGGAGTTCCGTACCATTTATCTTGATGCATGTTCAAATAAAACGTAAAAATTCGTCATTATCTCGAGATAGATTTTTTCACAATCACAATACGTTCTCTATATATGATAAAATGAAAACCTTTTATCAATATGGTATTAACCCGCCTCGGTGGCGTAGTTGGCAAACGCGCCAGTCGTGTTGAGTCAGACCACCGAGGACGGGGAGATCGAGGTTCGAATCTCGGTCGGGTGAACTGGGGTGGTTTTTCCTAAATGGTTTTCCACTCTCCCTCCACGCAAATGCAGGTTCACTTCCTCTAAATTCAACCTTCCCAATTCCTAATCCATTAGTGTAATTAGTACTTAAGCGTATAACCCGAACGGGTAGTAAGACGCGGTGCTAAAAAAAAAAAAAAAATGGTACGGCAGACCCCACAGACTTTCTCTCTCTTTCTATAAACTCGTAAGATTTCTGAACGGAATAATGTACATTGTATCATCACCACTCCACATAAGAACACGCATAAAATAATATACAATGATATATAATCAATGAGAAAAGAGGCGCATCTTTGTCCACCTAAGAGCATTTCAAACAGTTTAATGTCTTCCACAAGGGTCAACACTTCGTATTAAAATTTCGATTTCTGGTTAAAATTTTAACATTTTATATGGTGTTGCAGATCTTCAAGTCATCGCATTGATATTTAATTATTCATTTATACATTTTGACCAATAAAAAATGTAAATATTGACTATTGAGTCTAAAATGGAGATAGATCATTGCTATGCAAACATTTCTCCTAAGAGATTTAAGGAAAAATAACATAATATTTTATATACTTATATTTAATTACTCTATGGCATTGGAAAATTATTTCGTTAAGACTTAAGTAGTATATGTTTACAACTAAAGCTCACAAAATTGTATTAATATATTTGTAAATATCTCAGAAACTGCTGCTTTTATAAAAATATATGTCAAATAAAAGTTTTTTATTTCTAATAGTCCTACAATTTTGCAATGATAAGTTGTTTAGTTTCTCCAATAGTTGTGGAGATACGGAAATTAACGCTTCTGTAAAGTACCCTAAAAATCATTTTCATAGGAAAATGAAAATAGCCAGTTTATTTATAATCTTAATCAACGCCTAGATACGAATTTTAATCAAAATCGTTTGAGCAGATTTTGAGAAAACCAAATTTTTCTCTTTTCGCCCTTCAGTAAACTACCCTTAATTTTAAGTGTTTATAGACTCACAGACAGACGGCATTGCAAAGACTATTTTTTAGGGTTCGGGGGGTCATGAGACGTCGACATCCATCAACATTTCCGGTTAGTTTTTTTTTACGGTCGCAATACTTAAGCTTTAATGTCCAAAAAGTTAAAAATATATATATATAATTGCATATAGATTGAAAATTATTGATTTTATAAAAATATGTTTCGAATAAAATATCTGTATTATAAATATATATACATATTTGTAATGCTAAGTAATTTCATATCTCAAATAGTTTCGGAGCTATTATAAAAAATGTTAATTTACCCATCAGACCGGAGCCCTTAAATCGATTTTGCCGAAATATTGAGAGTAGCCATTTTGTTTGTAATATTTATTAATGTTTATAAATGAAATTTAATCAAAATCGTTAGAACCGATTTTGAGAAAATCGACTTTTTCTCTTTTTGCCCTTCGGTAAACTACCCCTAATTTTAAGTTTTAATAGACACACAGACAGACGGCATTGCAAAGACTGTTTTTTAGGGTTCGGGGGGTCATGAGACGTCGACATCCATCAACATTTCAGGTTAGTTTTTTTTACGATCGCAAAACTTAAGCTTTAATGTCCAAAAAGTTAAAAATATATATATATATATAATTGCATATAGATTGAAAATTATTGATTTTATAAAAATATGTTTCGGATAAAATATTTGTATTATAAGATTATATACATATTTGTAATGCTAAGTTATTTCATATCTCAAATAGTTTCGGAGCTATTATAAAAAATGTTAATTTACGCATCAGACGGGAGCCCTTAAATCGATTTTGCCGAAATACTGAGAGTAGCCATTTTGTTTGTAATATTTATTAATGTTTATAAATGAAATTTAATCAAAATCGTTTGAGCCGATTTTGAGAAAATCGACTTTTTCTCTTTTTTCCCTTCAGTAAACTACCCCTAATTTTAGGGGTAGATATCCAATTCCAAAAACTCTTCGGGGCAACCCTATGAAAACCCTAGATATCAAGTTTCAGCTCAATCGGTAAAATAGTTTAGGCTCTAGTTGGAGGTACAGACAGACAGACAGACACACAGACAGACAGACAGACGGAAATTCAAAAACCACTTTTTCGGATTCAGGAAGTCATGAAACGGCCAAATTCATCAAAATCTCGAGTTCGAATTTTTTGACGATCACAATACTTTCTCTACCTGTAAGATAGAGAGAAAGTAAATATGGTATTATTTTCTTGCCGGGTTGTTGGTTGAGTGACGAGTCGTGGTTTATTTAAATAACATAAGCAGAAACAGCTATATTGGAGGTAGTATAAGTATTTGATTAGGGATATAAGCCGAATGTAAATTATTATAGACTTTAACAAAGTTTATAATAAATTAAATCATAATGCATCTACAATCCAAATTAGCTATGGATTAGAACACCTGATTTTCACGAGCTGTGATCTTTCGAAAAATGTGATAAATCCCATTTGAAAGTTCAACAACTTGTTTCAAGTTTAAAGTAATGAAGCCTACGTAATTTTATGTTAAAGAAATAAAACTAAAAATATATTTATATGCGAAATTCCAAGATTTTGTAAAGATTCTTGTATTTTTTTAAAAGAAATTTGTGTTTACTATGCGAAAATTCAAATAAATAACGTTTGCAGTAAGTACTCACGTTAATTTTTAAAATGGTATCATAATTGCATCACTATAATTATTGTAGTGGAAAAACATTTAAACAACAATGATTATCTTTGTTTAGTGTTTACCATTATCGATGACAAATCGATTTAGAGAGAATGGGTTGAATCCCCAATATTCGATTATTATTCTCATCACATCACCCACAATTAAATAAATTCATCTTACAACCTGTCCGTTTTATTTGCCGTTAATATTAATGTAGAGAAGAAAATTCTATTTGTTTAAAAAAAGTTAAAGGTTAGGTGAGCATTTTTATTTAATCATTTATAAAACTAAAAGAATGTGTGCATTCATTTTCAGATAGAAAAATAGAATTACGTTTGTTTTATTTATCTCCAGTTGCTTGTGATCTTTAAACGTTTGGGTATTTCAATTTTTCTTTGTGAATTAGCTTTATATACGGGTTATATGAAGGAATGAAATAGTGAGTATTATTATTATTATTTTATGATTTTAACTAGAAATGTCAACTATAGTAAGCTAATTTGAAATAAAGAAATTATTTGCTAGTGCATGTTTTGTGAACTTGATAAAAGCAGAATTTACTAGTGGATTTTGTTTTAAATACACTGAGGTAAATATGATTTTTTTTAATTCTATAAAACAATCTTTTTAGCAAAATGTAATTTAATTTGGAAAATTTTAATCAAATATTGTGGTTTTTAAGACCACATTTCAAATATTTATTTATCATAATGAATATAATGTATCTAGTTTTAGTAGTTTACATAGCAGGGAGAATATCAGCGAAAGTCCCCAACAATGTTTATTTTAGTACCAACCTCAGTCAAGAAATTACAAATTGTTTGCATACAAAAAAAAAGTCTGAAATTAATTCAAAAGAACGTACAATCTTAAACGTAAAGTATGTATTTTAAGTATGTCAGGTCGAGGAAATACACTAGGTTATAAAAAAGTCAAAGACACAAACCATTGAATTTCAGACAAAAATAAAAAATAGTAATAGCTTGCAAGACTAGTGTCATAATACTCTTTTTACACCCAACCAACAAATTTACTAACGGAACATGATCCACTTTAGTGGCCAAAAAGTTTAAGGTTGTGTTAGACTGACCTGCTGATAACGGGGAAATTGGGGATCAAGTATTGTGTGGAGTTTTACTATTCTGTTTCCCATTCTCCTTCCACGCAAATTCGGTAACCAATAAAAGGCTTCCTTATTCATCCCTACCCAATTAGAGTAATCAATATATGCGTATAAAGTGAAGGGGTAGTAATATGCGGTGATAAAAAAAAAGAACAAGCTTGGTTTACGAATCCAGACTGTACATCTACCCTGACAGAACCAGGAATCATAATTTGTTCACGAAGTCACACTGTATATCTCCTTGACAGAGCTAAGAATCATTCCTTGTTTTGGAATCCAGACTGTACATTACATCTTACTGGTGGAATCGAGAATCTGATTCCAGACTCTAGCTCCACTTATGTTAATGTATTTGAGTAAATAACGATTTTATGACGTGCGAAGAATAAGGTTTGAATGAAACGGTCCTGAGTATTATCATTATAATGAGGAGGGGGGGAATCGAGAGGCGAAATTTCATTGATAGAATGAATTGAGTATTTGATAGAGAAGGCAATAAAATTGTGCTTTAGACTCTCTTATAATTCACGCCATTCAGGATTTTAAAAATAGGTTGAAATGTGGTAATTTAAACGTAGATTGAAGAAAAGCTAATGTAAAAATTGGGGAGACTTTAATTTGTTCTAGTTGGGGTTCCAAATCTACCATTGACTACTTCGCCATAGTTGATTATTGGAAACATGAGCTACTGCTTTAATTTAATCGATACTAAATTTGTTACCTTCCTTCTGGCTTGAGCAAAGCAAGTTACTTTTTTTGATAATATTAATTGGTACAATGCGATTTCAGAAAGAGGATTTGCCAAAAGCTAGTCCTAAGTTATTCCATTATGTTATTGGTTATATTTATTATATTTAACTAGACTGGTTTGAGAGAAATATTAATTTTTGGCAAAGCTACTTGATTAGTATTAGTTTTAGATTAGAGTGGACCTAAGAGGATTGATTAAACATATTTCTTACTATTAGGTTTATATCCAAGGCGTTTTGGTGATAGTTTTTTTATTACTTTCACTTATTATTTAAGATGATCATCATCGTGTATCTAAGATACTATAATATGTGTCGATGGGTGTCTGCACATGTAGGTCTATGTTAAAAAAAGAGAATGGGTGTTGTTTATGTAAGTCTGTTGAAGTAAATATAGGTCAATTAATGTTTTTTAAATAGGTAGAATAGGTGTCGATACATATCTCTTAAAGTAACAATTAAGTCCCGAAATAGATATTTTGAAGTAGAGAAACATTATATCATTGAGGGCCGGTTGCACAAACAACAATCAGTGGCTTGTTCAGAGATCAGATGTATGTATATCTCCAATCAGTGTCTCAAACCTCATTTTCAGTTGCACCATTAACGATTAGGACATGATTGTCGATCAAATCTTTGGTCAAGTTAACCAGCCAAATTTCTCCGCTCAACTGTTTGATTCCCCGATCAGTGTGTTGATGGCTAACATAACCTGTGACTGTTATGTTATTGATAAATATAATTTGTACTTTATAATCTTTATTTATTAAGTAATATTTAATAAATATATTTATATACCATTCAATTTATTTTTAATGTGAGTTTGATTCATAAATGTGAAGTATGGAGTTTTCAGATGAAGTTTTTAATTTATATAACGAGGTTATAGAAAATGTTCAAGTTCCAAGACAACTACGAGAAAGATATGAACTTTTCTTTAAATATAGCGATAGAGAATTTGAGATGAGGTTTAGATAAATTAAAGTTGGAACTTCAGAATTTCTTTTCAGTCATTATGTTATTTTTAAATAATATAAATACTTTAAAAGCTCATTTTATAACCTAACTAACTATAGTAATACATTAATACAAACGTCTATTAATAATTTCAAACAAATTTACATGTATTAATTAAACAAATAAAGAAAATAAAGATATTCACAAAGCCAATCTGGCGTATACTTTTAGGCTATGTTACAACAGTCAGCTGTTCGAAAATAAAACTTTTTAAAAGGTTGCCATGCTAGTTTTATTTGATTCTCCGGTAAAATCTGTTGTCAGGTGATCGGAGTTTTTGATCTTTAGTTAACTTTGTTGCAACCCAAATTTTTCTTGATCTATGATCAAGCTGATTGACCATCCGGTGATTGAAGAATCAATATAATGTTTGTGCAACCGGCCCTGATTCATATGAGTTGAAGAAATCAAAAAAATGTCAAATTACTTATGAATGAAAAGTTAAATTGAGGTTTGATACAAGTGTACCTACTTCGGTGGCAGCATGATCTTGCAATAAACTAGACTGGCGATGATGGAGAGGTCATGGTTCGATCCCGGTGGGATGTACTGAGGGTGGTTATCCTTAAATGGTTTCTCTCTCTCTTTTCACGCAAATGTGAGTACACTTCCTCTAAAATTCAACTTTACATAACCTAACTCACCAGCGTAGTTAATACATTAGCTCGTAACCCGAAAGGGTAGAAATATGCTTTGCTAAGAAAAAAGTTAAAAAAATCAAATATTTGTTGAAAAATATATGTTGAATAAATTAAATGAGTGTCGATACATATGCTTGTTGAAATAAATAAATATATCACAAATAGCTTGAGTACGACAAATATAAGAATGTGCTGAAAGATTATTAAGCTTATTTATTAACTTTTAAGAATTTCAGAAGTAAGTCTAAAAATTAATAAGGTTTCCTTAAAAATGTCTACTTTGTTATGAAGACTAGCTGATAATATGTCACCGTGTTATCATAAAATCATTTATAAACTTAATCAAACAGTACGAATGTTACTGGCTTCGGTGGGCACGTGAACTGAATGTCGACCAGGGGCTTCGTGCTGAAGTGAAAGGGTAAATGGGGGTGAAGAGGGTGTAAGGCCCCCCTCCCCATAAATTATGGTAAAAAGCTTGAAAGCTGGGAATTCTACGGAGAGCTTAATTCCTGAGTTGCAAAATTCTAGAATTACTTTATACTACAATACTTTCGAATATGAATGCTGGTGACCTGGCGGTTTAGGGGTAAGATGTTGTACTTCTGTGCTGGGGGTCCGGGGTTCAATCCTTGGTCCCAGCACAGATTTATCTGATTGCCGAACCCTTCCTTCACCTCTGACAAGACGTGTATTAATCACAACTTGTGAATGTGTAAAATGCCAGGCCTCCAACGTGGCTCGGATTCCACGTTAAACTTTAGGTCCTCCAATTAATCTTACAATCACCCTACCATTACACATTAGCGTAAGTGCGTATAACCCGAACGGGTAGTAAGACGCGGTGCTAATAATAATAATAATCATTAATTATTATTATTAATTATTATTATTATTATTATTATTATTATTATTATTATTATTATGAATGCTATCTGATCTGGTGGCCGCGTAACCTAACGCGCTACTCTCGCAGTAGACTAGAAAGCCAGTGAAGGGTAGTTTGAGGTTTGTACCTCGGTAGGGGGTACTGAAGGTGGTTTTCCAAAATGGGTTTCCACCCTCCCTCCACGTTAATGTGGGTACACTTCCTATATATAAAAAACCTTCTTAATCCTTAAGACCATTAGCGTAATTAATATAAGGTAGTAAGATTTGGTGCTAAAAAAAGAATTGAAAGTTCTTTACCGCAGACTTGTGCAGACCAATTTTAAATTTTCAAATTTATCAACACCTACACTTAAGGCCCTTGGCCCTGTCGAGTGCAAGTCTAAAACCTATTCTGAGGGATGTTGGGTGGGAGGGTAAAAGGCGTGGCGTGGCTTCACAACCAACCAAAGTATCCTTCCGCACCAACAAGAACAGATAGACCATGGAGACCGTAGAGGGTGCTAGCTACCGGACAGGTCTTTCGGAAAAATCATATGTTTGGAAATATCAGTTTTCTCGAGAACGAGTGAAATTTTAGTGTTAATATTTTCAACACCTCTTCTAAGATAATGTATCAATGTTTATTAGGTGTTACATTTTCTTATTTGTGCCATGCAGCCGGCAATTTTCTATCAAAAAATGTCAAAATTGTTGATATTCGATCACTGTTAAAATTATAGAGGAGGTGTGTTCATAAAAAGTATAGCTTGATAAACATGATTATATTCTTGAAAAAACAGTTTCCGAAAAGAAAATGGAAAAAAAAAATCTTGAAGTTAACCGTTTGTTTCCATGGCTCTGCATTTCCACGCCAAATGAAAGGGGCTAATCGCCTTAACAACTTCCCAACTTCATAATTTATCAAACATTGAAAGAAAATATCTTATGTAATAGATTGTATGGATAGCTAGTTAATCAAATAGGCTAGTAGTGCCGTTGTCACTTTCTAATAGTATTAAAGCTAAACACTTAGAGTATCCTAAAGAAGGTTAAGTAATGTTTTAAGTTGAAAACTTGATATAACTTGAAGTCTTAAGAGCCGAAACTTGTTAGTTCACCTCAACGCAATTATTGTGAATGTCAAAACGAATAACACTTGTAACTTGAAAAATATATCATTAACATCTTTAAATATACAGTTACCTAAACAAATCCCATTTCAAGTCCCAATAATAGCCTTAAATTTTACGATTTCCCTGGGAGATAACCTCCTGCCCCCTTATTGTCTGGGGGGTATTCCATTATTCCATATCCCTGGTGTTCTCAACATTGCCCTTGTTACCTGGTCACCTGGGCTTTTTTTTAAATTCAGAATGCCTAGAGTTGAGAAACTCATTGCCTAGCGCCCCCCCCCCCCCCCCGCCAACCCCCCAATATATTTCGTGCAATGCCCCTGATGCCAGCCTCATCTAGTCTGTTTTTCCAGGGGACGGGTAGTTCAGGCTCCAATCTTGGCCTAAATGGGGTTCCTCCATCCCTTCACGCAAACGCGGTTACTTTTCCTAAAAACTATACCAGCCTTACACTTACCGCACTAGGTTAGCTATACACGTACAGCCCGAACAAATAATAATATGCAGCGGGTAAAAAAAACGGTAATTTATTTTAAATTGGGATGAAATGTTTTGCATGTGTCCTAGAAGGGGTATTCAGCTATAGCTCATCCGTGAACAGCTATTACCTACATTGTGTCTGAAAAAAAAAGTATATTAAGTAAGGCTAGGAAAAAAGAAGATATTAAAGAAAGCCTTGTCAAGTCTTCTTTTCAAACGAGCTACTGCCATATGGATATAATTCTCCGTGACGTACTGCTGATGGTATCTAAGCCTGAGGCAAGGTTTCATCCAAATTAAAGAGCTGTGGAAGAATTTAAATAAACAAATTAATATTTCACTCCGTCTGGTATAAGTATTCACATATACTTATGCATGAACTTCAGTATGTATAGTTTTTTGGTTCTCTGGACTTAAGAAAAATCAATCATTTTGTTTTCTTGTCTGTCCTAATCTAAATTCCTATTTTGGTCTGGATGACAATACATAAATCTATGTGTTTATTTACCTGGCTTTAAGTAAATGTCTCTTTAGCCTGCCTGTTTGGCCATAAGTAAGTCTATTTTTTACTCTGTTAAGAACTAAGTTAATACATATTTAGTTTGTTTCGCCATAAGTTTATTAGTTTGTTGGGCTGCCTGTCATAAAGCAATCCTTATTTTTGTTTGTCACTAAGGAAATTCATATTTAGTCTATTTGTCTAGCAATATGTAAATATATATTTTATTCTATCTTTCGTTTAGTAGGTTAATCAAATTTTGTATTCCTTCTAGTAATAAGTAAATATAAATCTTAAGAGTTGGCTGTCTTGCAATAAAGTCTTCTGTTTTTCCGCTTGTGCACTCATCTAATAGGCTACTTAAAATATCGATTTGTTTTTAATAATATTTCCACTCTAACAGGTCCCCCATGGATGTACAAAACCCATGAGTGTAGCAATTAAATTCACTCTTCCTAAGACTTCATACTCAAAAAAGTTTTATTCTCTAGAATGTGGCTCCAACCATTTTGGTTACATTTAAACATATAGGCTATCTTCTTTAGGATTAAAAATTTTATGACAATTATGCGTAGGAATATTTTATCTAGACATGCATAAGCAACTTAATGTATTGTTATATTCGGTGCTAGTAATAGTATTGTTATTAATCTTGCTAGGGGTGGTTAATTAATTATTTTTAAAACTATTCCTTACTTGATTATATCATAATTTAATTAGGTGTTGAGGACTAAAGAGCCTATAAGTGCTTGAGACCACACGTCAAGAATAAACCATTAACTTCACTGGAACTCAAACCAAACTCTCACAAAAGTATTATGATAGATATTTTAAGAAGTATACCCTTTAATAATCATGTCCACGGTTAAAAGTCTCATATAATTGATTGTTTTCTGCTGGCTTGTTTTACTTTCGTTATTTAAATAGTTTTTTGACACTTTCATTTAAAAAATAATGTAGACCTTATACAAATAATTTCATTTCTTTTTCATCTCTCAAAAGCAACTATAATTAAATTGATTTTCTGCTGTAACAATTTTTTTGAAGTTTTCATTCCCTTTCTCTTTATTCCCCTCTTGCTAATTTCCCTTCTTATTCCAGCTCGTGCCACTGTAGCTACACACAGGGACAACCCTTGAAGGAACTGCAGACCTAATGGACTCATTTCAGAAAATCAGCTGCATTTTCACATGAAACGACATTAAATATTATACTGAGATGAATTATTATAAAATATAGCAAGGCACATTAATATAACATAATACTGTTTATTAAATGACTTCTACATTATTCATTAAAGCTTTTAAAATATCAAGCAATTACAAAGATCAAAATATTTCTTATTCAATTCATTTTCAATTTTTTAATAGAAAAGATTTGTATGATTTTTATGGTATCCTACTTAAAAGTAGTAGAATTTAAAACACTACTATGTAATTACTTTTCAATATTTTATCATAAATAGAAATGTATTGAAGTAATTAGTTTAAAAAATACTTTTTCTCTCTTCGTAGCAAACCTCGCCGCTCACGGTGGTCATGTGGTCTCTGGTAATGCGTCCATACTATATTACCGGTGATTCGAAGAAAGAACTTCACATTCTTGTTCGGGATCACTGGGAGTGGGTTTCCAAAGCTTATTTATCAACTGGTAGTTCCTCTGTCACTTCAGACTAATATAGGCGCGCTTATTTTAAATTGTCTTTCTCATTTCTTCCCTTTAGACAAAGTCTTTAATAGTTCTCAAGATAAAGATAATATTTTTTTAAATTATAGATTTTAGGTATTGACTTTGGAGAGCAGTGAATGTCGCGGACCATTTTGGGCACGAGTAGCATAGGTTTGCCCAGGTATGCCCCACAATAAAGCTTGATTTACACATTCCTCGAATATAGAAATCAGAATTTTCTTTACTAGCGCAATGATTCACAAACTAACAGAAATTTGTGTTTACCCATAATGCTTTGCAAAGCAGACTAGAAACACCTCATATTTGTGTAAACATAGCCTATTTTCGAGTGGATTAACAACTCTTTTAGAATATTGCTACTATAGATGTTTTCAAATTACAGTATTCTACCATACCACATTATTGAACACAGTTTAAATTTATCACGTTATTTCACACCACACAGTAACAGTCCAAGCAGATGTTATCATTTATCTTGATATACAGCGCATTCACACAGCTTTAGATGGTTGAATTTGAGAATTAAATGGGTCTTCCGAGCAGATATTGTCGAGCAAAGCCATTAAAACTGAAGCTATTTCAACTTCAGTTAAGCAAGCTAAATGGATCACGCTGAACTCTTGTGATTTAAATTCAAACTCTTCATGTGACCACGTTTCTTACTTGCTCCTGGTTTTTGGGAACCTATGAGTCTACAATGACTTCCCTCACAGGTTGAAGCAGAGTATAGTTAAATTCCGGCTCGTTGTGACCCTTTCCGCTAGCTTGTAAGCTACGAGCGCCATCGGAAAGAACTTTATTCTTTGATTGCAATTTTTTTTAAAAAAGGTTCAATATATGTTACATAGCTTCTCTCTCTTTTTTATTCTCTACTAACCATTTTTGTTCGTATGTATATATAAAGTTCTTCACACATTCACTAGAAATTAAGTTGACACTTATATGTAAATACCTTAAAACAATATTTGTTAAGATTGCTTCGTAAACTATTTGTTCACATAAATGAAGAACATCAAAGGTGCCATTTATTTTAATTTCAGCCCTCCACGACCACTTATTCCACTATGGGTATCTTAATTTAGGGTTGCCCTGAAACTAAATTTCAAACTGTAAAGTAATTGGGTTTGCAATTAGTTAAGATAAAACCATATTTAAAAAAGAAGATTAAAACATACATAAATTTTAAATCAATTTACTAGTAAATTAAATATTGTTTTATTCATAAATAATGCAAATGTGTTTTTATTATTATTATTATTATTATTATTATTATTATTATTATTATTATTATTATTATTATTAATTAATGTTGCATAGTAGATAACAAATTTATTATCTTTGTAGCCCTAAAGTATTATTTTAGCTTCAGATTAAAGGCATGTTTCTTCTACTAGTTTTTATGACATTAAACATACTAAATTATTTTTTAATTAAGCAACTATAGGAAAACTGCCTTATGAACTATTACACTTTATAAACCAAATCCTATTAGTTGCATATATACTAATATATATATTTGTGAAATATTGTCCATACAAGAAATGAAAATGTTACACAATGTGATAAAATTATTATTACTATGTTTGAGGAGGATTCATTTTGAACATCGCTGTTTCTCTTATTTCATTTCCAGCTGTAGCGTCTCGTGACCAAAATTCTTAGGCAATCTGGGAAGGGGGGTTTGAAGGGGATCCAAGGTCCCACTCAGGAATTTAAAAAAATTATATGATTCAAGAAGCTCTTTAGAGATTTTTTTAATGAGGAATGTGAGTTCGTGCGTCCTTCTGTTGCATGATCTACATACGGAACACTAGAGTTTATATAACACATATACAAGAGGATGCGGGGGTAATGGGTAGGACATATCTTGCCCCCTTTATTTTAACAAGTGAGGAGAAATTGCCTTTGTATCTTCCACCCCAATTCCACCTCCCCTAAAGCTGACAATTCTTAAATTAAGTATACATAAAGCCTTTTTTTTTTAATATTTCAATGTAAAACAACTATATTGTGTGTTAATTAATTACGTTAAATATACATGTAAGTGATAGAAAATTATACATATTTTTTAATTATCACTTTTATTGCAACCTGCAGCATATTTGGTATATTTGTTTATTTTTAGATATTAAATGAAATTTTATACATGTTTATCGATGATATTTTACTCCCCATATTTTTTTTTCTACTGTTTGTAAATAAAGTTCATTCTCTCCTTTTTTGACGAACTCTGCTATGACTCTTTTATGGAAGTCTCCTTCTTGCTTCAATTATTTAAAAAGCAGACCCTCTTCAATTGAAAGAAGTGCCAAACCAGAAATTGTATTTTGTCCCATAGTATTTATGGAATATGTTTTTACTCTTTTTATTGTTGAAAATGATCTCTCAACTGATGATGTTTCTGGAATTATTGTCGCAAGCCCACACAGTTTCTTTTGAACTCTGGTAAAAACACCTGCTGCAACAAACTTCAGAAAAGATGTGTCCAAGGTCAGTAATTTGTCGATTTTCCCCCTTTTACGCAAAACTCCTCTAATTCTATTCCACCCCCTTAAATTTCCACTTTTGTCACTTCTCTGTTTTGAAAGGGAAAAATAATAGGAGATATGCAATAGTATTTTTCAGTTTCTTCGGCTATAGTCATCAACCTTCGAGCATAGCTTCAGTTGTTGAAAAGTCGCAACTTTGTTGCTTACATTCTTACCCGAGCCCCAATGTTCTTCCCCTCCTAAATATATGACGTCACAAATAAGAACTACACTAGGTAGAACTATTGGATGAAAGACGGAAAAATATAGACTTTCAACCACGATATAATGGACTAGTACACGTCTTACACACATGTTACGGTCACTGGCATGTGCGGGAAAATCTATTTCAAACACATGGGATTGAAGACTATGTTTTAAGCATAAAATAAAATTATTACTTATCTTCAAGCAAAGGCAAGCAGTGCTTGCCTTGCCCAAACGCGACACCTCTGATTTCCAGTGGGATTCTATATGTTTTAGCATATATTCATTTTTAGATCTAATTTTATCTATAATAATAAAAGGAAGGGTTTGTCTGAGTGTTGTTTGTTTGTTTGTTTGTGTTCGATAACCAGCCATATCTACGACACGCAGAGATCTGAAATTTTTTACATAGGTGGATGGAAGGGGGTCCGAATGCACCTCATAGCCAGATTCTTAAATTTTTAAGTAGCTTTTTAATCAGGCTATTTCCAACAAATTGTTGGTCGGTCATGGGCAACACCATGCGGGATTGCTAGTTAAAAATAAGTCGAAATAAAATTTAAAACCTTAAGTTACGATGTAATACTCTTTATTAAATAAAGTTTAAATTATACCGTCTAAAATATTATGTAATTCTGTTTACTAAATTAAGTTGAAATTATATCGTCTAAGTCCTTAATATAGGATTATATTACAAAGACAAAATATTTTTATATAAAACTCAACTCTCCATAATATATTTAATACGAATAGTAATATTTTCATAATATTTTATTTCTGGATAGCTCTTCTTCATAGATAATCTTATATATTTCCATTTAATGAGGAATATAGGGGGTTGTGAGAAAAAGCCAGTATTTTTGCAGTTTTTATGGCCAAACTTTTTTTTTGAGCAAAATAAATAAAATATTGCTCAAGTACAAACATGGACTTTAATTTTATTCACATGGTGACGTCAAAATTTCTCGAATATTTGTCAAGGGTGTCCTGGAATTTAGTGAAAAACTTTTTCTTTGTTTAAAAAGTTTCTCATCTAATGCTGCTATGCTCATGATGGATATTCAGGAAATGTTGATGTCAACATGGGAATAAATTTAAACTTTATGTTTGTACTGGAGCAAAATTTTTTTATTTTTGCCAAAAAAATTACAAAAAAACTGACTTTTTCTTGAGTCCCCTTCCATCCCACCCTAAATTACTAATTATTTCATGACATATTAAAAAGTAGCAACCAACAATAAAACTATTTATTGAACTCAGCAATGTTTATGTTTGGACCCTACTGAATCACTTATCTGAACCTTTGATTTGAATATTATTGGAGTAAAAAAAAGTGTAGCGCAAAAGATGGTGTGATAAGAATAATTATATATTTCTAAACTTGGTACCAGGCGCTAATAAAATTAATCCTTCTGTCCTAAACGTAAGAAATATACAATAATATTACTAATATTATATGTAAAATTGTCTGAAAAAATCTAATATGTTTATAATATGCGTCATTAATTTGAGAATAAACCATTTGGTTCTAGGAACTACTATGTGACATTTAACACAAATTCTACTCAACTAATATAATTAGAGAAATACTAACACTTATTGGCACTTATTTCTAAAATAAATATATTCACTTCCAAGTTTTTTTTACGTTTGTCATAATAGTTATTCTTCTTCTTCTTCTTCTTATTATTATTATTATTATCACCACGTCTTACTATCCATTCGGGTTGTACGCACTTACGCTAATTTGAAATGGTAGGGTGATTGTGAGATGAAATGGAGGACCTACAGCTAAACGTGGGATCCGAACCACGGTGGAGGCCTGGCATTCTACACATTCACAAGTTGTGATTATTACACGTTTTGTCAGAGGTGAAGGAAGGGTTTGGCAATCAGATAAATCTGTGCTGGGACCAAGGATTGAACCCCGGACCCTCAACATAGAATTCTGAAACCTTACCCCTAGACCACCAGGTCACCCACCATAATAGTTATCACTAACGAACTCATCTAGGCATAATACACACAAGTGTACACTAAAACAAATACGTTATTCTCTTATAGTTTTATTTTTCACTGAAAGGGAAGTCACAAGAGTGTTACTTTTTTCTTAGATGATTTCTCACTCTCCTTCCACGCAAATGTTAGTTCTTCTCCTATAAATTCTGATTTCTCCATTTATAATCAAAGTATTTTAGTATAAAAATGTTATTATTATTATTATTACCGCGTCTTACTACCCGTTCGGATTATACGCTTAAGTACTAATTACGCTAATGGATTAGGAACTGGGAAGGTTGCATTTAGAGGAAGTGAACCCGCATTTGTGTGGAGGGAGAGTGAAAAATCATTTAGGAAACCCCCCCCCCCCCCAGTTCACCCGACCGAGATTCTAACCTCGATCTCCCCGTCCTCAGCAGTTGAGCTCAACACGACTAGCGCGTTAGCCAACTACGCCACCGAGGCGGGTATAAAAATGTAATTGTGATTAAAAGGGTAGTTAAGAGGGAATGCACTCACATTAGCACGAATAGAATAGTGAAATTCATCGTGAAAATTACTTGAAGAAAACCAAGCTTAGTTCATCTAGCGGGGAACCAAGTCCCAACCATTTCATTGAGAGCTTGCACTAATTGTGAGCATAACTAACCAAAGCACTTTAGCATGAATGCGGTCTAACTACATGTAATCAAATCATTCACAAAGAGGTCAACTCTCACAGTAAGAGAAAATACCAGACTTTGACACAGTTGGTTATTATTGCATCTACTCTCCGTTTCCCACTCACCCTACTAAACCAGAGTCAGATTGGCTGATACCACACCCAGCCTCCGAGCTGGAGATGTTCTTGCTGATGTTACACCTGGTTATTTTCTCCATCCTCAACATCACATTGACTTCGTTCCTTCATGTCATAGTTGACCAGCATTCTAAAGAGCACTCAGCATTGCCTCTTTACGTGTACACGACAGCAATGCTCCTTTAGCTCATTCAACCAACCACGTTATATTGCACAGTTCTAATAAGTGTACGATTATTAAATGCAATGAATAACGATTCAATGATTTAACATTATCACAGTTGATGTGCAATAAGGGATCACATGCTATTTTATGATTTTTCTTTAAATTTGTTAAGGTAGAGTAATTCATGTATGGGTCTGAGATTAATTATATAAAATATTTTATTGTGTAAATCTCTAGTATAGTTATACTAAATTTCAGCCCCTTACGTTAGTTACTTTACCTTAACAATGATACGTAAAAAGCATAAATTAGCATGTTTGACTTCTAATAGCTCGTGAACTGTAATGATTTGAGATCAATGAATCACTTTTTGTAGATTATTATTATTATTTATTATTATTATTTATATTATATTATTAGTACTTGTTAAAATTGTTCAATACAATGTTGATGGTTGAATGACTTCAACGTTAATTGTCGAATGAGAGAAAGAAAACGCTTGTACAGTGAAATTTACTTGACTAAAGAGGTTTGGAAGATCGAAATGATATCTAGGCTACGGATATGGGCGTATCAGATATAATATTCGTAAATTGGAAAATTACACTTTGACATGGGAATTGAACCCAGGATCCTTGGATTAGCACGCCATTGCTCTTCCACGGAGCTCTCCAGGATTCTCTCCATGTTCTTTGTCAATCTTCACTCACATTAAGTACCTAGTTTATGGGTATTGTACCACGAGAGTCTCCTTCATAGCTCTGCCACACTTTACCCATCATCTAGGCCACAAGTAGAACTACTTTCTATCCATGCGCATTCTTATAATAAACATGTATAGGGAGGTATAGAATAACATGTGGCAATAGCACGAGTAGATAGGGGTGTAACACATTTCTGTAAAATAGTCTAGAAAAACCAACATTTACCAGCTACTCTTTAATATATAATATTGCACAACTAGGCTGCAACAATCGTAGCCCAGTAGTAGCCATTACTAATGTACCATTGCCCAAGGGACGCTCATATGTACCAACCATACATCCTTTCTGGGGAACCTCTTTACATGCCCCGATGAGATTATATTATGGTTATACGGAGTATGAGTGTATGAAACCAGTAGAAACAAATAAACTTAACAATATTAGTTAACCAAACTATAGTGACCGTTGAGGTAATTCCCCTATGGATAAATACCCAAGTACCAGTTTGGAATCTAATCCGGGAACCCTAGGCTTGTAGCCAGATGCACCGGCCACTACGCACGGGCTCTGTTGGCTGCTCTTTATGAGTGTGAAACAGGATATCTTGCCTTACGTGACGAAAATTAAAGTGTTCGAAAGCAAGGTGCTTAGAATGATTTCCGGTCCAAAATGGATTGAGGATATTGGGGAGTGGAGAAGGTTACATAATGATTAGTTACATAACTTGTACTCATCAGAATACATTATTAGACTAATCAAGTATCGTTGATTAAGGTGCGCAGGAGATGCAACGCGTTTGGGACAATATAAATCCTTGTTCAGAGTATTGACTGGCAAACCCAATGGAAAGAGACCCTTGAGAAGACCTAAAGTTTGTTCACCGTAGGAATTGTTTTCTGAAAGGCTTTTTTCCTTACCAGAAAGGTATTATATAGTAGGATATTGGTAGGAAAAAAGACCTTTCAGAGAGTAATTCTTACCGTGAATGGAGTATAGACGCAGATGAGAGGATAGCATTAGAATGTACATAAAAGAGATAGGATGTAAAGAGGTGGACTGGATAGAGCTAGCTCAAGATAGAGATAAGTGGTGTGTTTTGTAAGTGCGGTAATGAAATTTAGAGTTCCTCGTGCCATAGAGTAAGTCTAGCTTACACTGATATATGTAGGAGGGTGTATAAGAATTAATAGCAAAAGTTTTTTTTAAATGTATGCCTTCAGGGTTTGTCGGATGGACATTCCTGGTCTTCTACTGGCAGCGGTGGATATGTAACCGTCCTTTGATGTTGGGCCAAGTTACTTCGTCCAGAAGAGCTGATGTGATGATAATGATTATGTTTTGGCAGCAGAAGTCTTAAAACTAGCTTCAGCATGATTAACCATACCATAGCGACTAAAGGCCCCTTCAGGAAAAATACATGTGTTTCCGTTGGGAATCGAATCTGGGACCTCTATATTAATAGCCAGGGATTTTGACCACTAAACCAAAGGGCTGGCCTATCATGAATTGAAATCATACTTTTGTTTTTGCATCGAGTCTTACTATCCTTCCGGGCTATGTAAATTTTAGTTACGTTATTGCGCGAGGGGTGAGGAAGCTATATTTTAGAAGAAATATAACAGCATTTGAGTGAAAGGAAACTTGGGAAATTATATAGGAAAATAACACTCTCTGTACCTCCTGCCGGAACTCACTACCTTTATCTCAGTGATAACTCCTCTACCCAGAGGTGGACTGGCTCACCTGGAACCTGGGAGATATCCCGAAGGGTCGGTTTGATTTGGGCTGTCATGCCGCCACTACTTAAAACCAAAATAAAGTAATTCAATTAAAATTATTTGTTTATTAGATTTGATACAAAGTTTCCAGTGATTAAGTGACCAGACTACATCATTTGTTAAGATATGGAATTAAAAGTAGAACAATCCTGTTTGCTGTTTCTTGGTGTTGTTTATAAACATATATTTCTTAAATCAAACGTTAATTCATATGTTTAATGATCCATCTAATTAGCAAACTTAAATATATCAATAAATACACCGAGCTTATATCTAAGGATTTAGAATATTTTAATATTTAGCACCACGTCTTACTACCCGTTCAGGTTATACGCTTACATACTAATTACTCTAATGGATTAGGAATTGGGAAGGTAGAATTTAGAGGAAGTGAACCCGCATTTGCGTGGAGGTAGAGTGGAAAACCATTTAGGAAAAAAAACCCAGTTCACCCGACCGAGATTCGAACCTCGATCTCCCCGTCCTCAGTGGTCGAGCTCAACACGACAAGGATTTAGAAGTATTTTGCTCATACCAGTAGAAAGTAGAAACTGATCATCGATAATACAGTTGAAATGTCCTCAGGATTAAATTAACTAATGATAAAAATATAAATACTTCACCTCAATACTTCATTTAACGCCGAAACTTAGCGTGGCTGGTGGATATTAATATACTATCATATTTGTAGTCCCAGGCCGCTTTGGATCTGCTTGTCCACCCTTGTCTCCACCTGTCCCCACCCTTTGATAAATTCTTTGCCAATATGTTACAGACTTTAAAAAAATCTTAGTAAGTCTGCCAGTCACGTTGTATTAAAACTACTCTACTTGGTTTGAGGCTCCCTCTTTATTCCCCTTCTCCTTCCTTTTCCCAAGTCTCTCTTCTCCCCTGCTTTTATCCCCCGATACTCAGCAGACTCAGCGTTTTTTCATTAGCCGTTGATGATGGCTTAAAGCGAGGGACTGATGGTAGGGGATGGGAGAGTGGTTGAGGGGGTTGAAGGGTGGGAGGCTCGTGTATTATGATAAACGGAGGGGAGCCAGGGAGTGGGAGGAGAAACAAGAAGTTGCCGTGAAATACTCTGCCGTGGTTTGCAAGTAAGTGTCTCCACGCGTGTGCACGGCACGTTGAGGGGAAGAGAAAAGGAGACAAAAAGAAAATTGTCGATAAATAATATGTAGAGTGATAGGGATGGAAATAGTAATAATGTGTGAAAGAGGATAGGGTTACTGGAGTCCCACTGAATAGGATAAGCCAATTCACATATGGTGTTTATATGTATGATAATACACAGTATATGTAATAAAGTAATTATGTTATATAATTTGCTAAACCACTAAATACATATAATCATACTGTATAAAATGTACGAGTATAATATTACTGTGTATGTATATATATATATATATATATATATATATATATATATATATATATATATATATTGAAGCATATTTTAAATTTGAGTAAGGAGCGAATCTATTATTTGTAAATCCATCATTGCATAGTGAAAAGTTGTTAAAAATTAAAAATTACAAAGATTTGTATTATATAATATATATATATATACATTAGACAGGTTTGAAATTTTACCTTAACAAAAAGTTTTATATCATAAATTATGATAGTCGAAAATTTTATTTTAACATAAGATCCCTTGTAACGAAGATAAACACATTAAAATTGAAAATATAATATTACATTTAAGATATTAGGCTCATGAGAATTGATCTAATAATTTGATATTTTAAGACATTAATTAATTTTATTTACTCATAATTATAATATATATCACTTAAGATGATGCATTTTTTATATAAGTTTAATTTAATTGAATTAGAATGACTAAGAAATTATTTTTAAAAAACGATATAGTAAAATGGTGAAAAATTATTAAAGAGATATAAAAAAATAAAAATTGGGGTTTACTGATTGAAGATTCTTGTAGTAATATCTTATCATATGTATGACAACACTGTTTGTGTGTATGACCACATTGTATATATATATATATATATACATACTTTAAATAGTGTATAATTTAATATGTAAAAAACCATTAAGGTGGACGCAAGGTTTAAGGCATCACTTGCATTAGACTGGACTGTCTATGATGGGGAGATCGTGGTTCACTCCCAATCGGGTGTACTGGTGGGTTTTTTCCTAAATGGTTATCACTCTATCTCTCCACGTAAATGCGGGAACACTTCCTCCAAATCCAACCTTCCTCATTCCTAATCCATTAGCGTAATTAATACATTAACGTATAACCTGAATGGTCAGTCAGACACGGTACTGAAAAAATAATAATTTAATATACATTTTACATGGGTAATAATAGTCAACTCTTTATACTGTATGTGTAATCATACTTACTGTTTTAATGTATAACAATACTGCATGGATAAAGAATTACTATTTACAAGTATCTCCCTAGTCCAAAGTTTTCAGGACAAATAGATCCAGTTTGAAGTGTGGGTTTTTAACATTTCAGGTGCTTAGGGTCGTCTTAAGTGTTTAAAAGGTGTACAAATGAGGTGTAAATTATAATTAACGTTTTATTAATTTGTTGGAAAACATTGTATTCTCTCTTGATTAACAAACATTTGATACATAATATACATTTGGGGAGCTTCATTAACATACATACACACATAGACACACATACACACACACAAACACAAACCTTAAGGGCTAAGCAAAAATCTATGAATATATCTCATAAAATAACTTAATCCATCCTCACTAACTTTATCCACACTTCCCTAGCCTTGCCTTATCCCTTCGCTGTAGCAACATCCATAATAAACCGAGTCATACATGATCTTTTATTCGTAGCACTCTTAATGCTTCTCTTTTATCACATATTCATCTACAACATTTAGCCACGTCTCACATGACTTACACAATCCTTTTGATTCCCACACTCTACCATCATATGTTTGGTTTGTTACTCGATTCACACGTATACTCTCAACCTGCCCAAACCAACGTATCACGCTTCTTTCACATCGACCTATCGATCTCTTTTGTCATAAATCAACTCTAACGTTTTTGTTAAGGTCTAATGTGGTTTTTCTAATGACTTATTAAAACTTCAATAAAGACGGTCACATTTTTCATACGACGATGAAAATATTATTGAAAGTCTCTAACAAGGTTTATTTTTGAAAAACTACATTTGTTAAGCCATTGAGCACACATTACCCAACTACAAACACATAATAGTTAAAAATAACTTAGTGTGGAGTTTAGGGAGTGCGAGAAAAGGCCAGAATTTTCAGTTTATTTAGCAAAACTTTTTTTGGCCTGATTATATAAAATATCACTAAGTACAAACAGAGAGTTTCATTTCATTCCCATGGCAATAGCAACAGTTCTTGAACATTTATCATGAGCATAGCGGCATTAGATGACAAACTATTTAAATAAATGGAAAAGTTGTCATTAAACTTCAAGATATTCTTGACAGATTATCAAGAAATTTTTGGTTGCTGTGTGAAAAAAATTAAACTCAATGCTTGTACTAAAGCAAAATTTGATTTATTAGAGCAAAAAAAGTTTTGATACAAAAACTCCAAAAACAGTAACATTTCCTCGCGTTTCCTACAGCACCACATTAAAACTTGCTTGATCACCCTCAAGGGCAAAGAGAGTTATAATTTTGATGATAAAGATGATTAATAAATCAAAAGGAAGATTTAAGTCAATTGGGATCCTGTCCATATATACTTTAGTAGATAATCCCAAACGGTCTCCCATTCTACCTATGAGCAAATACGGGTGTATTTCCTTTAAAATACTACCTTCCTCATCTCTGCTCGAATGCAGATAGCACGTCGTACCTAAAATTAAGTTCCACTTAATTCAAAGTAGTACCTCTCAACATAAGAGATTTTTATTTAATTATTTAATCTATGGTATGGGTACTAGGGAACTGCACCCACATTAGCGTGGTAAACGGATTGTAAAAAAATAGGGTTATATCACTTGTGGAAAAACATCACCAATGTACCCAGCCAATATTTGAACCTTAACTTCAGTCACAAGTGATCTGGTATACTGCAAAAAATGACGCCCTAGGCCATATTATCAGTGATGCGGGTAAAGTTCTCGTGTTTAATAACGTATTGTAGCTAGAGTGAATAAAGAAGAGAATGTAACCTACTGCAAAGGTACAGATTAATTTAAAATGGGAAGAGTTGGCAAGGGGTGACCACCTCTACATTTCGAAGGGTATGTTTGGGAAAAAGGGGGGAAAAAATGTTAGTAACGCTATGCGTTTAAAATTGAAAAGTGAATTTTCATTCATGAATGCAGGGAAGAAATGAGCTGAAACAGATGGGGGAACAAATTGAATTGCCTGCTTTACAACATGTTTTATTAAAAAAAAAAAGTAGAGAAGTTGGGGAAGGGAGCTATGCCGAGAGCGAAGGGTGGGTGTGTGTTGGCTTGCTTCGTATAAACGCATAATTACCTTTTCGATTTGACTTGATAAACAAAAAAAAAATATATATATATCGACTTTGTATTTTTCATTTAAATTAATGAAAATGTTAGTGTACGTAAAGCTAACATTTTTTAGACTGCTATTTTACATTTAGATTGAATCAAAGTTTATAATTCTTTTAAACCCTTCCACTTTTTCGTTGGAGCTATACTAATGTTCTCATCTTTATCACCGCCATAACTTGTACTTAGTGGATCCAATCTTTAAAAAATATCTTGGCTAAGTATTACAAATTCATGTAAAGCTTTGAGCTACGCTTTTACTTGCAATACAACCTTCCGAGATAGCTACACGAATATTTATACTTATGGGCTAGGGATCAGGAAAGTATAATTGATCAGAAATGTGCCGGAATTTGCTTGGAGGGATGGTAACGAAAGTATTTCAATAAATGTCTGGAATCTACAAATATTTACAATAAGAAGATTAAGTTGAGGAAGGTTAAGGAAGTTTACTCACACTCACGTGGAGTGAGAGTGTGGTATATATTTACAGTAGATAAAAACTCCTTGCTAGGCCAGGCCAAAATAAAAACGTCAAACTCCACACCGTCCACTGTCAAACCATACAGGACAAGACTACCGCCTTTGTCATTCGTGCTTATCAAGTAGAAGTGTGTATTGTATAGCGAGTAGAAGTAAGTATATATTTTGAAATATATATGGAGGGCGTGCAGATTATATTTATAAAAATAGTCCAAATAAGTTTACAAGTTGAACTAGTCAAATTATTATAACTTGATATATTTTAAGCTCAACTATTTTATGGTAATAAGTTCTGAAATATGTTAATAATACATTAAATATTATTAGTAAATAAAATAAATGAACCAATTCTCATAAGTTTTATTAATAAACAAAATTGAAAAATAAAAAACAATATTTATGTTTACCTATGAAGGCGTTATTTTTATAGAATGAATCAAGTAAAATAAAATCCAGCTTCATTATATTATAATTTTAACTATTTCAAATAATATCAAAATTCTAATACTTACATAGATATATAAATACATACATGATACATTTATACCTAAATATATAATAATATATACATATATATGCATACATATAAATACATATATACATACATATATACATACATATACACATACATATACACATACATACATACATACATACATACATACATACATACATACATACATACATACATACATACATACATACATACATACATACATACATACATACATACATACATACATACATACATACATACATACATACATACATACATACATACATAAATACATACATACATACATAACTGCCTGCCTGCTTACATACCTACATGTCTACATACATACATGCCTACATACGTACATACACAAATACATACGTACATACGTACCTATGTGCATACGTGCATACGTACGTTAGTACATACGCTGTTCCCTTACGGGGTACGGGGTAGGCAAGAAACCTTGCATATAGGTCAAAACAAAACAACTCCGTACTTAATCCATCCTCACTAACTTTCTTCACACTTCCCTATCCTTTCATATTTCCTTCGCTTCAATAACATCCATACACCAAGTCATATATGCTCTATTATTCTTAAAACTCCTAATGTTTCTCTTCATCACACATTCGTCTACAACATTTAGCCACGTCTTACATGGCCTACCCCTTCCTTCTAATCCACACAATCCACCTTTGAATATTTGCATCGTCACTCGATTCTCATTCATCCTCTTAACATGCTCAAACAAATTTAAGACTCTTCACAATAAGCTATTGGATTCCCTTTTCAACTACACTCCTTCAAAACCCATTCATTATTGATTCTGCCCAAACGGGTTCTCCACATACATGGCTTAGATATCTCATTTCCATCGCATTCACCTTGCTCTTGTGTTTCTCTTGAAAAGCCCAAGCTTCAAACCCATAAAACTATGTTGGCGACAAAACACTTGTATATACTGCCATCTTGCCTCTTTCAATACTCCTTTATTCTTTGCAATAGTCAACATACATCCACCTACTCTCAGAGATGCATTCACCCGTCTGTCGATTTCACCATCTATTCTTCTATTTTTATAGAAAATACTGCCCGGATAAAAAAAACATTCACTCGTCCTTAAAAATTTTTCATTTATACTAAACTGACAATCACTTCCTGAACCGTCCTTATCAATAACCATTACCTTACGTTTGGATAGATTTATACGACAATATATCTTGCCTGTCGCCTCATTCAAACGATTTAATCCATTCTGCAAGTCACGTTCATTCTTAGATATTAATACGTCATCATCTGACTTAGGCAGCACCAGATTCACCCGATAGTACGGTTTATCCAGATCAACGAATACACAGTTAACTTTCTTACCTACTGCAATACATTTTTCAATCAGTTATTGCAGTGCTAATATATGGTCCATTTAACCTCTACCTGACATGAAACCACATCACACACACACACACACACACACACACACACACACACAGATCTTGTTCAGAGTTTTTTCACGTGACCTCTCAATTAAAACTGTCCCAAAAACTTTGCCTGTAATACTCAACAACTTAATTGCCCTATAATTCTTGTATACACTCTTAATGCCTTGTCATCTGTATAAAGGAACAGTAATAGCATTCTTTAAGTCATTAGGACCATTCGAAATGACAGCACACACATTGAACAACTCAAACAATATATCAAGTAGTACCACCAGGAATTAAAACGTAAGCATTTCACTTGTGATCCCATCTACGCCTGCCACTTTACCATTCTGTAACACTTTCATAGGCTTTAACACTTCAAGATCGTTAATTCTTTCCCTCATAATACTATTTTCCCTAATTTCTTATACTTTATCAACGTTGTCACTATACATTTGCTCAAAATACTCCCTCCATCGTTCTCTTTACACTATTCTCATCCTAGATCATCTTACCACGTCCATTCTAAAAGTCATATAAATTTAATTGCACTTCTTGTTTCGTTTTATTACCTAGTTTCAGAATAGTTTCTAATTTCCTTCAAAATCATTATACATTATTTCTCCTTCTTTTAATCACAATTACTATTAACTATATTTATAACTCTCTTTGTAACCATCTTTTTCTCTTCGTATTTGTCTCACAACCTCTTACATTCTGTTTCACTATTCACAACAATCATTCGTTTGTATGCTTTTTTCTTTCCTCTCACAGCATCTTTTACATGCTAATTCTACCATGCATCTCTTTTTAAGTTTTCCACACACCGCAGATCCACACTCATCTTTCATGCACTCAACTACGGCCTCTTTTATTCTGTTCCAAGCCCCCTCTACATCATTATCGTTTATTTAGACTCACTATTAATGCTCTTGTAAAACTAATTTTTCACACAGCAATATTTCATATTGCGCGTTCACACTTTTATCCTGGAACTTTTCCACTTTCAAATTTACTTGTTTAATACTCTTGCTGATTCCTCACAAAATTTCTACCTAATTCAACTAATGAGATCACAAAGGCAGTGATCCAGTCCACATTTATCTTCACGCACAGCCCTAGTATTCTTTACTAAAGTTCTAAGTCTTACATCATACACCACAAAATAAATCGTGATCCTCAAATCAACTCTTTTCCATGTATACAAGTGAATATATTTGTGCTTAAATCATATGTGCTATACAAACACCCCTTTTTCTAAACACATGTTCATTAATTCATTACCATTCTCGTTCACCCTGTCATCACATAACTTCCTAACACTCTCTCTGATTTCGCTCTTTGGTTACCGACCCATCCATCATATCTCCTAACAAGATAATTCCTTCACCTGGTTCACATGCATTCAAGACTTCATTGAACTCATTCTAAAACTCCACTCTAACATTCTCGTCTTCACCTTCCCCCGGAGCATAACCAGTAACCAACATGATTCTACGAATGCCTAATTTCATACGTAACCATAGAAGTCTATATGACATCAACTCATACCAAACTAGTTGATGTAGTACTTCATACACTGAAATATAAAAAAAAGCTAAATTAAGCTAAAGGTTTCTCACTTTATATTCAGACCCAAAAAACAAAATAAAAGGTTCCAAAATAATTATGGTTAATAGAGAATAGTTATTGTCACAATGAAAAGGCTGAATAAGAGACAGTAAATTATAAATTTATATACGGTAATAATTCAAACCTTTTTTTTATCATGGCTTTATAGTCAATAAAATTATTTTAGAATGCAAATCTGAAGTAGTAAATAACCCTTAAGCTGCTAAAAATATTATTAATACTACACTTTATTTATATCTATGAAAGTTATTAGTTTATTTAAATTAAATCTTTATTTTAATGTAATAGTACAAGTTATTGAAAGTATACTTACTGTAGAAGTTAAAGTGGAATTGATGGTACACTTATACCGGGTGAATATTAATTCTGGATACGGACACTACCACATATTAGGTGGGTAAATATAAGATAAATACACTTTTTGCAAAAAAATGCGTTCTTCTCATACTTTTGAGAAAAACGACATTAAAGTTAGATAGAAGTAACGTGGCAACACTGTTCCTGAGATTTCATTCATCGGTGATTAGACATAAACAATATTGACCTCGAATTTCTGTCTAAGTATAAATTAACTAGACTGGGACATAGCAATGTCCATGGGAGCATCTGACAGTCGAGCCGGACCTGCGGCGTGACTGTACGCTGATCGCTTCCCCGGAGGATATTAATGTTTAGGGCTGACATTAGTTGGGATGCGATTGTTCACCTATTCGATACCAGACCATTTGGATTACCCCAAATACCTTCTTTTTCTTGACACAGTTTTACTTGGGCTGCTGGAGGACGTACCATTGCTTGTTTTCCAAAGGATGTGGTATCAGTGTGGCAATGCCCCTGCACACTATGAGGTACATTTGTCGCAACTACTTAGTGAAGTTCACCCCGACTGGTGGGTCGGGCGTGGTGGGCCGTTAGAATGGCCACTAGACCTCACACCACTTGATGTTTTCTTGTGGGGTCACCTCAAAGTTCTAGTACACCCACCTGAAGACCCAACGCAGTCTCCCGAGGATATTGTGGTGCGTGTAAAGCAGTTGGACGTCAACATGTTTCACCGTGTGCACACTTAATCCATACGCTGCGCCGCTTAGGAGAAATGCATAGCCATGCGAGGATCAACCTTCGAACACCTTCTGTGAACTAACATATTATAAGTTTGATGTAAGTTTCAGGCAGTGTTACCACATCACCCTTCTCTAACTTTGTTGTCGTTTTTACTTAAAAAGTATGCGTGGAATGGGTTTTTTTTTTGCAAAGATTGCTTTCAACTGATATTTACCCACCTAATCGTGCGCTACTGTCCGTACCCACGAATTACTACTCACTTATATAAGAGTTGTTTATGTATGGAGCGTGTTTGAATCACCTTATGTCATACAAATGTCAAAAAAAAAATTATATTCGTGTGCTTATAATATACACAGTTTCCTATATTTTAAAAACAAGTGTTTATTTTAAGCTTATTAGTTTTATAGTTTGGCACCATGTGTAAAGACGGACCAAATTGGCTAATGTAGTACTAAACGATATGTTTTTAGAGTGCTAAAAATGCTTGACATTAATTTGTTTTACAAAACATAATGACCTCACAGGCCCCAAAATTATGTTTCGGAGGCTGATAAAAAGTATTAATCTAATGAGAATAGAGTTTTCTCTAAAATTTGTCAATATTTGGTCACTTTTTCAAAAACTTGCACAGAATTCTTAGATAGTTGATTTCCTTAAAATGATATAAGTAAATATATTATTTACACTTTTGGACTTCTTCGAGATAGTCTTTAACTTTTTCAAACAATATAAGTGTCGCCTTTTTTATACTCTATAATTACTTTGTAATTTAGTTAAATTACTCAAATAGAATTAAATCTTTAATAGAAGTTGAAAGTATTTGAAGTGTTTATAAACCAATGAAATGTGAGACCTAAGCCAAAGCAGAATTATCTTAATACATTTAAAATCAATTAATTATTCTATAGATATACGAGCAGCAAAATACTAGAACATTTTCAAGTGTTTATCTTAAATTTATTAATTAATTATAACCCATTTGTGAGCATCGATAATTTTAATGAGATTAAGTGATCTCTATAATTGGTTTCCATTTGAAGTAGAATAACAAGCTCAATGCAATGGATTTAGATAATAATAATTGCGATGCTATTAATGATCCAATAGTATCTTCTACTTTCATTAATGAAGATATAAATTACTAAGAGGACATTTGTCTAATCGAATGGTTTGAGTTTTTTTCCTCATGCATTTGCATTTGGAAGATTATTTAGAAAAGGTACTCCAACAATACTCCCAAATACTCTAGAGTGATTAACACACGATCGTAGGTCGAGATTCTAATCTAGGATGGGTGCACCACTTGTGGTTAAACACGTGTGATCTTTCACTGTGATTATCACATACCCTTCTTATACTATTACAGGAGCAATTCCGTTAAATTAACTTTCTTGTTACTAAATCCTAAAATAAGACTTTAAAAAAGAGGATGATAAACTGAATATTTTTATTTGCTCCTTTTCTTATCATCCGTTCGGTATATATGCATTTAATTACTCCAAATAAGGTAGGCATTATGAAGGTAGAACTTAGAATAATTAATACACCGATATTTGCGGGCTAAATAAATCTTTAAATAGTTGAAGAACAAAAGAATAATACATAGATCGTTGTTTTATTTAAACAAATGTTAAAGGTATCAAATACCTACATATTTATTTGAAGGAGTATTGTGTTTGGTTGATTAATATGATACTGGAACGAATTGAATGTAGCCCTGAAATATAATTGAAATTCCATAACAAAATGATGATATAATGTTTTATTTTCTTGATACTTCCAATATGGCGGTAAAAACTGGAAACTGAGAGTTAATAATAAAATCATAACCAGAAAATCTTTGGAACATACCCATATATAGCTTATACAGCCTTCGTAGTATTTCTATATAAAATATATATATATATTCCAAAAGTATATAATATATGTATTAGTATATATAATTATATATTTTCTTGAGGATTTATTTACCCAAGATTTATTTTAATTACAATATTTAAGGTATTAGTAGCTATTGATTTATCAGTAAAAAGTCGTATACTTTCAAAAATATAAGTGTTTTTCACATTTACTTTAACTGTTATCACGATTTATTCAAGTGTAAAATAGCAAATAATGACTCCAGAGAATTTCTGTTACAAAAAAGGAACTAAATCTGATAGGGTGGGGAGTGCTGTTGATGAGTTTTCGTAAATTGGTTTGTGACCCAGTTTTTAGTGAAAATATCTGAGTTGTGTAGACGATTTGTTACATCAGTTTAAAAACGAGAAGGTTTTCATTTTACTGGGAAGTGTTTTTTGAATCTGGAATGGCAACTTTAGAGTCGTAATTTCTCCTCCAACTAAACTTGACTCTGATTCAATTTTTGACAAACTGTTTCTTTGAAAACCAGATCCTCCACATAACCATAAACCTGGTTGCGTGTTCTTGGCTATTTTCAAATTTTTCATGAAACATTAAAATAGGTTCTGCCATTATGAATATTACACTTATGATTAATCAAATTACTAGATATGAATGTTATTTTTATCTGCTCTGTATTAAAAAGTGATTAAGCTAATCGACTGAAAAAGCAAGGTTTTAGGACACGTCATGCTATATTACCATATAACAGCTCATGCCGTAGTCCAGTGATGGGGATACTTATCTAATTTTCCTAACTATATCACGTGGGGTATTCTATACTCATCTATTATTTGAGTTTGGATTAATCTTGTATCAATTATTTCAAAACCATTTACTTAAATTTGGATGCTTAATAGTTAAAGAGATGTAGTAATTTAATTAATTTTTATCTCAGGTGCTAATGTGTAGTACCTATTGCCTTTATTAATTAATGAAATACCCACACCAGACTTAAAACTAAATTAAACTACTATGTGACACCTGACAATTAATAATCCAAATTAATGGATATGATTTTGAAATTTGGAACTAAATATTAATCCATACTCAAAAATCAGATGATTTAATTTCTTGTTGTATAATCAGGAAAATAAGTTCAGGTTTTTACTTATTCACATATATGACATTTTTATTTTCTCGCAACCATTAGATAAAGGAAGTATTGTGATCGTCCTAAAAAATTGAACTCGAGATTTTGATGGATGTCAACGTTCCATGAATTTGAAAAAGTGGTTTTCGCAATGACGTCTCTTTGTTTATCTGGATGTTATCGGCCTAGAGCTGAAGCTATTTTACTGATCGGGATGAAATTTAGTATCTATAGTTTTCATGAGTTTCTCCAAATATGGTATCGGTATAATCTAAAATTACAGATGGTTAAATTGAGGGTGAAAAGAGAAAAAATCGTATCTAACGATTTTAATTAAAATTCAAATATATAGGCCGTTCCCATTCTTAAATTTCAGTACAGACTCTTATGGACACCTACATCTCTTTCTTACCCATTGGTCTCCCCGTTAGTGTTAGCTTTTAAATGAACATCGTTATGTTTATTGAATAAGCATGTTATATTATGTAACATTCTCTGGTGCATCTAGTGAAAACATTATAGGCTACCAACAAGATTTTTAAACCACTGGTTTCCAACCAAATATTAAACTTAACATTCTACCTTAGTTTCATGAGCTTACAAATATATCACGTCATAAGTCTCGTTACAATCGTGTGGGGAGTGTATATTATTTGAAATAAACTATAAGAAAAGTTCTAATTTATTTTGGAAAAAAAAACCCAACTTCAGGTCAATAGTACCTCCCATTTATGTGTGGTGGAGTTTTGAAGTTTTAGAGTGAAAAACATTAATTACACTCTGCCCGGAATGTTCCTTGGATACTGCTGCAATTGCTGCAACGTTAAATATACTTATATTTGCAGCAAAGAAGAGGGAATTCAGAAAAGAAACAAACTCAATTTTTATATATTTTTTATATTTTCTCAAATTTTATAACTTCTCCTATTTACTCTCAATATAATACAGCGATACAAAATATATACATGATAACTTCACACTTGGTTTAAAAATATAGCTTTAAATGTAATTGACTCAAAAGTCTACCATTTTAAAATATACTGAACTTTTTAGATGCTTGTTATAATTTTAAGATTTCTTTATTATAATGTGTCATAACTTGTAATTATAATTACTAATCAATCCAAATATTATGCATTTATAATATTATATTACATTATACATTTATGTCTTTCACGTTAAATTAATACAATTTGTACAACCAAACTTCACTAAAAATTGAATTTTATTTTTTATAGATAATCTTAAACGTTCCTTATTAAACTATTCAAATGTTTTTCAAAAATCTGTACAATTTGATAAAACCTGCTTTGGTGGCCACGTGATCTAACGCTCTACTCTCGTGCTAAACTTGACTGCCGATGACGGGGAGGTCAAGTTTCGAATTTTGGTTGGGTGTACTGTGGGAGGTTTTTCCAAAAAGGTATTCCACGCTTTATTAACACAAATGCGGGTCCAATTCCTCTAAGTTCAACCTTACTCATTCTTAACCCATCAACTTAATTATTCCATAAGCGTGTAACCCAAACGGGTACTAAGACGTGGCGCTCAAAAAAATACTTGATAAGTTTCTAATATAAGATCTGTCTCAAGCGGGTAAGATCTAGCAACTACACGCTCCATAAGACGTGGACTTCAGTTCAATTTATTATTGCATCTGCCTAGAGGCTAAGTTTGACAGTACAAACAAATTGGCGCATCTACTTTATCCAGGAAAATTACTTATAGGCAGTCCCACCATGAGAGGGGGGGGGGACTATTAGTACCATGGAACACAGAGCCAGATTCACAAGATAAAAAAATAAGAAACTGAAAAATATATAAAATAAAATATGAGCTTGAAGCAATAAAACGCTTATCCATACTAAATAACGGTGCATGCCCAGCCTACTAGATGGGATCTCCAACGGAGGAACTTACTGGCATTTGTCACAATTACATTAATGGTTTGACCTAGTCTTATCCTTCTTCTTGAAGGGTTTAGAAATTTCATGGGTTCTATAATTTTTGTACTGAAATTAAATTTGGCACACAAATAAAGTTGCGCAGTAAATCAAGTTCAATTTAAATAATTCATCATATGAGTAGAATTTGAGTGTTCACTTAAGTTAAGTAATAATTTTAGTAGATTTCTTTTATTTTGTAAAAGTTACAACAAAGTTTAAAAAAATATACAAACCAGTGTCAAGAAGGAGGCATTCGACTTCTGGGAAGAACTTGTCCCCCCTTCCCCCCCACCCCCCGACTGAAATAAACTCCTCCCTTCCTCTGGAATAAACTGGTCACACTTTAGTTTTATATCACTCCCTTCCGATTTTCTTAAAACTTGAAACTCAAATATGGCGTTTTATCAAACTCCTAATAACTTCTAGATACATCCAATTTTCAAAATTTTATTGGTATAAAACCGCTCTCAATTTATTCTAGAAGCATCCAATCATAAAAATTGCTAGAGGAATAAAATTCAAAATAGCTTCTGAGAGCATCCAATTTTTCACAATTTGCTGAAGTGAAGAACACTTAAAATAGCTTCTATAAAAGGAATTTGTTTATATGTAAAGACCACTCTAAATAGATTTTAGGGCATTCATATTTCAAAAGGTTTATGGGAGGACCACTCCAAATAGCTTATAGAAGAGTCTAATTTAAACCAATTCTCCAGAGAAAGGCCACTGTAAATACTTTATAGACATTTGTCCCCAAATCCCTCAAAACTTTTTTTTTTGTGAAATGCCCCTGGACAAATAAAGTTTCTCCGCATCTGAAATCAAATATTACAAAAAGAGGAGGCCACGATATTTTCCCTGGAACCGGACCCTGTCTGACCACCAGGCGGGCCTGCTTAGAGGGTTCTTTACATAAGCGGATTGATCCAATTTTGATCATATCTTCAAAGCTCTCGAGATACAAAATAACTTATCACTGCAAAGTTATAAAAATGTTAAGGAGTTTATTTAAAGACTATTATAAATATTATAATTTTTTTAGGAATGTTTTATATATATACATACATTATATTTATATATCCAGAATATTTAGACAAATAGGTTTTTATAAAATCAATAGACCTCTAGAAATGGTGAGCAAAGTGCATAGAACAAAAATATGTTTCTGTTTTAGTGTATATTATTTCACGTATGCTCTTTGGAGACGTCTGGTACTCTTTTTACTTTCTCTCAAATCCTCGAAGAGAGAAGTATTGTCATCGTCAAAAATAATTTAATCAGAAATTTTGATAAATGTCCACCTTTCATGATCCCTTGAAGCCGGAAAAGCTGTTTTTCTTTGACAACGCATTATCTCGTTTCAATTACATTATTATAAATCTTAGGCAGAAAAGATTTATATATAGATTCCGTTAATTTGTGAACTCAGTTGGTTTCTATACGCGATTAAAAGATTAACACCATTTTAACCTTTTTTAATTAACTGATTAATTTACATAAATTTACTATATTAGATCTTTATCCTTTTCTCCTTTCTCTTTTGTAAATAATAATATTTTTAAACATGGGGATATGGAAGTAACCTCCCAGTTTCCAAGCTATTAAAAATACCTCCATTTAATGTAAATAAGTGAGAAACTCTGTGTGGTGAAATATACCATTATTTTCTTTAGTGAGAAACCTAAAAAGAATATATCGTCTAAAGTTAAAAAATAATTTCCACTGACCACTAATTATTGCATTATTCACTTCAATGAAATTTAGCCTAAGTGTTCCTTAAGATTATTCTAACCAATTAGAGAATATTTCGATTGAAATTTATTGATTTCACTTATCTCATCGCTAAAAATAGCCAAACTATATTGCAACGAGATTAATTTAATGTCTGACATCAACACTGGAGTGCTTCTCGTTGTTTACCCTAACTGCGTCCTCTATTCTCTCTATCTCCCTCCTTGTTTAGCAGGTTTTCAATCATTCTTATTGACAGGGGGATTAGAGGGGCCAAGAGGAGCGTAATTGAAATAAAGGGACACTTCTGGAAGAGTCTAGTTGGTTGGTTTTATTTGAACCCGTACTCTAGAAATGAATTATTCCAGACTATTATCTGTGACCCTATATTGGTTGGCGCTAGCAAGAGGATCCCCAGTCTTAGATGAGGCCAGCCAAGTGAGTGGACCAGCATGTCCAAGCTAGTGGACTTGGGATTAGGTTAGCGTGTCCAATGTATGGGCCAGCGTGTCTAGTGTTTGGACCAGTGTTTCCAGTTGTGGGCTAGCGTGTCCACTGTACGGACTAGCATGATCAATGCGTGGGGCAGCGTGTCTAGTGTGTGGGCAAGCGTGTCTAGTGAGTGAGCCAGCGTGTGCCAGTGTACGGACAAGTGTGTCCAATGTGTGGGCTTGCGTGTCCAGGAAGAGGGATAGCGTTTCCAATGTGTGGGCCAACGTGTCCAGTGAGTGGGTCAGCGTATCCGGGAGTGGATCAACGAATCCAGCGTTCATGTAACGCAGGTCAACATTATCATGTCGTGCGCGAGAACCAGTAGCGACTTAAGGGAATGACGCGGTTGATGTAGACATTGCTTGTTAATGTGAACTATGTTAAAAATAAACATTGTTTTGACTGCTTTAAATATTTGAGTAGTCACTGCAGTTTATTATTAATTATTATATTTTATTAGTTATTTATATTGTTATTTATTTATTCCATTTTCATGTTTTCTCATTCCCTATTAACTTAAAGATTAATTATTAATTCATATTATTTAATTCAGTACTTTTTAATTTTAGTTAATTTAATTCTATCAGTTTATTGTTGTTTTAATTTTAATAATCAAAACCTTGAATATTCTGTGTGCATTTTAAATATTTTTTTATCATCAACGTGCGCCAATATACTTATAAAAGGAATTTGCTGTTCACACGGTAACGTGGGAACGACCCGCGCCCTTCCAGGTCACATACGTGCACTATTCGTTACAATATATTAGTTTGCAGGGGTCACTTAATCTAAGAAATTACTGAACATAGTAACATTTGTAGAATTGAATTATAGTTACCGTTATCGTTACAATGCATTGATCTAGAACGAACAACATAAAATAACTACCCAGTATAATCCCAACCCATTTTGTCAACTTCACTTATACCTCAAAGAGTAGGGTTACGTTTTTAGTGATATTCCATGGTTTATCGAAACCTGGAAAATAGGGAAACCCTAATAAAACCAAGGAGTTTGGTGTCACAGTCAAGAGTCCTGAAAAATTTAGGGAAAATAAAAAAAGTCACCGGAATTCGTAGTTTTTTTTTTCAATAATTTTTAAAATATAATAGAAGCGTGAACTATAAGTTTTATCATTCATGTGATATTTCAATGGGCACCGAGGCTTGTTGTTTGGAAATTAATGTGTAAGAAATTTGATACCAAAGAATAGAAATAAACTTTTTTTTTGACACCACGTCTTAAAGCCTGTTCGGGTTATATGCATATATACTTGGAAGTGTACCAACATTTTCTAGGAGGGAAATAAAATCCACCTTCAGTACACCCGACACGGATTCGATTCCTTATTCCCCCCATAATCAGTAGTCCAGTATATTGTCAGAGTTCGTATTAGACCATTCGAACAACAAATCACGTGTTTTGACTATCGATTGGTATTAAAAAATACTGTGAAAATGTATATTATTAAACCTTTAAAAAATGAAATTTTAATATTTACGATATGTGTGAACCCTGAAATCGGTTTTAATACTATTTATAAGGTGACCAATCGTCCTCCTTTTGTAGATTCTGTCCTCCTCGAAAAGTGTCCTCCTACCTGTCCTCCTTTTCGATATTTTAAAACTAATCTGTTAATCTTTGTATTCAGAGATGCCGCGCCGAAATGTTACGCGTCATGTGACGGTACAGTTCGGAAAGACGCGATTATGAAACGCATGCGCAGGCATATTGTTAGAAAATGATATATTGACAAAAAATATTCATTCAATGGAAAAATACCCGTTTAGTTAAATATTTAAAAGGGATGTAAGCACAATTAGTGTATTTTTATTTGAATTAATAAAATGTTTCATTTATTTATGTTGTACTTTTTTCTTAAATTTTTTCGTCCTCCTTATCATTGTAAAAAAATTGGTCACCTTACTATTTAGGACTATCCGTAACTTAAATTAACTTACAGTGCGGTGCAGTGCGTCGACCCAATCCATCATGCATTTATTGGAAGTCTCACACCGATAACCTTGCGTGTAGGCCTACGCGTGGCTGAGAACATACGATATGGTGTGGTACTGCATCCAATGATTTGAGTGTCTGTTTCTACTCGTCAACGACCGGGTACATACGATCGTTTACATTGAAGAGGGAGGGGTATAGGTAAAGTTTATAAAAAATGACACTTGTTTGTTCCTACTTTTTTTTTACACTTGCTGGACTATTAGTGTGTCATACCTATAAATAGTTTGTTGTTCTAAGACCACTTTTTTTAAATTCTTGGTTGGGGACCAATCAAATATTCTTATTGTTGTATAAAGTGTTTTACCATTTTGTCATAGGAGCTTAAAGGTTTTAATAAGAACACTTCAATTAAATAGGGTTAAATAAATATTTCAAAACAAGTAGCAAAAAGTTCAAGGTTTAAATCTCAGATGATTGTGCTGAGGTATTTATTTCATAAATGGTTTTTTTCTTTTAAAAACCTACAATATTTTTTCTAGCTCTAATTATTTGTGTAAATATGTCAGATGGAACATTCAATAATCAAAACATTGTAGAATATTTATCGACAAAGTACTTGAAGGCAGACTGGATGAAACGCACAACAATGAATACGATGTGAATCATAAACTCAGAAAGTACACTATAGGAGACTGATGAACGCACAACAATGAATATATTGTGAATCATAAACTCAGAAAGTACACTATAGGAGACTGGATGAACGCACAACAATGAATATATTGTGAATAATAAACTCAGAAGTACACTATAGGAGACTGGGTGAACGCACAACAATGAATATATTGTGAATCATAAACTCAGAAAGTACTTGATGGGATATTGGATGAACACTTAACAATGAATACAGTGTGAATTATATACTCAGAAAGTACTTGATGGGAGACTGGATTAACACACAACAATGAATATACTTTGGATCATAAACTCAGAAAGTATTTGATGGGAGACTGTTAGAACAATTTTCAATGGATACACTATGTTAAAATTAATAAAAAGAGTATTGTATGAAAGACTGTGTGAACAAACAACAATGAAGACCCAGAGGGTACTTTGTGGATGACCGCATGAACACACACCAATAAAGATATTGTGGAATATTAATCCAGAGATCTCGCAGACTAGATGAACGCCCTGCACCCGGTGTTAGAAACACTTTATACTGCAATTGATATGCTTATATCCCGAGCGGTTAGTAATACGCAGGGGAAAATAATAATCCAAAGAAATAAGCTGGGAATATGAAATTAAATCAAATACATTAGGAATATTCCAGACAATAGAGAAGTTGTGAAAACCTTAATGGTAAGAAAAAAATATATATATTGCACTTATTTGAGATTAAATCGGGGATTCCTGGAACGGAGTCCTTGGCTGCATGGTGTAGATTTGAGATACCGACTATTCAATATGCAAAGTAATGTCCATCCTTATTAATAAAATGTAAGGTGGTGGTAAGTGATACACGATAAGTGTATTCTATTATATGATGCAGATAAAATAAATTAAAAACCTAGTTCATATGATTTACAATATCAAAAACTAGAAACCAAGCCCTTGTCTGAGAGATCCAAAGCGTTAAACTCGCATTGCACTTGGTCATTATTGACCGAGACTTTGAAGTTTGAATCCCTGTCTGGTGCATCTGGAGTGATTTTACAAATTTAAATTTCTCTGTAGTTTACTAATCCTTCTTTCACGCTAATGGGGAAATGTATGTGCCCTTTCGACTACCCTTCTCGTAACGACAGCTTGGACTAATCCACTCTTAGCTATTATCCTTTTTTTTTTTTAAACATTCATCTTCATATCACGTCTTTTTTTTTTTAACACTGGATCTTACTACTTGTTCGGGTTTTACGCCTATGCACTAATTACACGGACGGGTTAGAGATTAGGAAAGCTTAACTTGTAGAGGAAGTGCACCCACTTTTGCGTGGAGAGAAGGTGTAAAACAATTCAGGGAAAACCACCCTCAGTGCACCCGACCGGGATAGATCCCCAGTCTTTTCTACACGAGATTAGCGCGTTAAACCACGCGGCCACCGAAGTGGGTCATGTCTTATTACGCGTTTGGGTTTGAAGCATGATAGTTGGGCTTGTGGTGAGATAGCTAGAATATAAGAAAAAATATAGCCTCATTTGCATAAGGGAGAGTGGAAAACCAGTAAAGAAAAATCACCTTAAAATTCCACCACCCCCTCACCCCGACCCTACTCGCCCCCCACCTAACCCCTACCCGCTCACCAAGCATCGAACCTTGTCCTCGCCATTACCGACTAACCAGGCTAGATGAGAATCCAGTTTTAATCGCATTCCGACCATTGTGGAACACATTAATTTTATAATAATATATTACTATTACTCTACCATATCTTTATCTTATAAAGCACAAACCTAAGCATAAAAGGGAAGTTTTTAAACGTTTACTAGTGTTGAAAACGCTTTAATCTCTTTTTAAAACTGTCTATCTACGTTGTCAGAACTCGAAAGACGAGAGTATAATAGTTTCAGACTTAACAAAAACAAATGACAGAAGCTCTAAAGAAACATTTGAAGCAGAAAATGCCTCTTTTTAAAAAAAAAACACGCACATCAAGATAAATAGAATATATTCACTTGACTAACCCAGTAAAAAGGAAGACAAAATACGACACTGGAAGTGAATGAAGACATGAATAATTTAATGTTATTAGATTATTATCAGATAACCTGTCAAACTTTATTGTTTCTATTTTGTCATCTTTAGAGGGAAGGAAATCGATTATGTGGATATATTTGTGCTGTATCGCATTGATAGGCAAGCGGACTAAACGTCTAGTTTGGTTTTACATTGGAGATTTATAGTCCCAATCAGTGAAGGTACTGTTATTCTCTCTACACGAAAATTGACGTATATTTTATGTTTTCCTATTCATTACTCATTATTGTAATTAAATGCTAATAGACCGGTTGGGGAGTAGGGATGTGGTATCGAAATAAAAGTATTGATACTGTACTCACTAAAAGTATCGGAAGAAAAATAACGAGACCAAACTATTATTGAAATAAAAGTATCAGTATAGAAATTTGGTTTGGGAATTTTTTTATCCATAATTAACTTCTGGGAGGTGCCATATTTTAACTACATTCTTTGTTTATATACTTTATCAATATAGATTATTAACTATTGACAAACAATTGAGGAATGCCCTGCTTCATCTGATTAAACAACGCACATAAACTTTATGTTTCATTTGAGGTGACCTGGTGGTCTAGGGGTTAGCTGTCAGACTTATGTGCTGAGGGTCCGGCGTTCAATCCTTGGTCCCGGCACAGATTTATCTGATTGCCAAACCCTTCCTTCACCTCTGACAAGATGTGTATTAATCACAACTTGTGAATGTGAGGAATGCAAGGCCTCCACCGTGGTTCGGATTCCACGTTAAACTGTAGATCCTCCATTTCATCTCACAATCACCCTACCATTGCACATTAGCGTAAGTGCGTACAACCCGAACGGGTAGTAAGACGCGGTGCTGCTGCTGCTAATAATAATAATAATACTAATAATAATACTAATACTAATACTAATAATAGTGTTTCATTTGCTTGGTGAATACTTGAGTTAATTGAGTTAATTGAGCTCTATAAAGCTTCTTTTGTTTAGTGTGTGACGACCGTGCTAATTGTAAAGGAAAGGGTAGTAAACTGGTCGCCACTCGCCCGGTCGCCCAGTCAGGCATCAGGCTGTATTGATAAACAAATAATAAATAACCTCTTGGAATTATGATGAGCTAAAATAGATTGAATGCGAGAGTTTCTCTCTTGGCATGCAGAAAATGAGTGAGAATTGAGAAATAGTGTCATTTGTTCTTCCCTCACAGTCTAGCTCACCATGAATGAAAATAACAAAAAAGTTGTTTATTTCGATACCGATCCGATACCATAGTGTGAGTACTAATATCAGTAAAAGTATCGATTTAAAATAACTAGTATTATAAGGATAGTATCGATACTTTTTTCATATCAATAATGCGGAGTAAGATGTGGGCCAAAAGAAATTGTGTATAAAAATTTCTTGCTCAGATTCTTAAAACTTTAAAATAAACGGTAATACTCATTTAATGATGATTATCACTATGGTAATAATTTTATCAAGAGCCAGTTTCGGTAGTTAATCTTCATTTTCACATTTAATTATATTAATAATTTAATTGAAAGTGTTTTTTAAAACTTAGCAACATTCCTTTTATGTATTAAAAGTATAGTATATCTTTATTAAATATCACTAAAATAATACTTTTACCTTTTGAAATAATAGGAAATTACAAGGGTCATATACTTCATTAGAACGCCCAATTATACATATTTCCTTTAATTTGGAAGGAAAAACTATTATTAATAAAGTTTAATTTTAGTTAAAACTATTCTTAATTGCTCTCCAAAATCAATTTTTTCCAAATTTTATTCTAAATAACAAATTATTTGAAAAAAAACACCTCAAAATGACCTACCGGCACTGAAATACCCCCTCTACCCTTAAACAATTTGTGAACTTTGTTGAAAATGGGGTAATATTCCCAGATACATTGACATTTTCTCTAAATATATCTCAAATAGTCAAATGTCGATATCAGTTTAAAGTTAGCATGCATGCTATGTAGACTAAAATAAACATTTTCAAAGTCTGTGAGTCGCCATGTTCCATTCGATAAAAAGAATAGTACCAAAGAGAAAATGTATTATTTTATTTAAGATAGGAATAAACTGGAAATACCATTCACTAGATACAATTGGCTTGCGAGAGTATCGAGGCAATTTTAACAAACTACTTTTGTTCGAAGAAGGCTATATCTATGTTTCTAAACGTTTTACCTTAAACTCAGATCTACTTTACGGAATGCCTTGTGTAAATTGAATCGTTTTCACATTTTTATCATTTTTTAATTTTAAAAAATGGGGTGTGGCTGTGTCATGGACACGGCCGTGTGTTGCACGGGGATACGTTTATGTAACGGGTTATATTTTTTAAATAAAATATTTTTATTTATGTATTTAGGATAAAAGCAAGAAAACAAATAATTATTGTGTTACAATATAACTTTACTAATGTTTTATATACAATCGATAGATTTTGACGACAGCTGACGATTAAAACTTAAACGAACATCGTAGCTTCTCCGAGTCAAAAGTTATACTATTTGCGAATCTCGATACGCAGCAAAATAACCTCAAAATGGCGGCGCTTCCCCCTCCACCGCATGCGATGCGTCACTGTTCTCGCTTATCGTAATGAATTCTTTGATCCTTAGTTATCCAGTGGTATAATTTAATTTTGGATGTAGAGGAAAGATTCGAAACTACAACACCAAACTCTATCCCCCGATTTTGTTATCACTAGGTTTTTTGGATTGCCCCCGTATGGTAGCAAATTTAAAGACGTATTCACGTCAAAACCTTAAAATAACAAACTTTTAATTCTATATAGATATGGTTGTGCCTTTAAGCTCCTTTAAGGCTTGTACCGTATTTTAAAATAATATATCCTTTCTTTAAATAACGTGGGAGTTATATACGTCTGCAATTCGTCTCACCATTTCGGTAGGCGGTCCTCTTAAACGACTCATGATATATATGCTAATGTCACTCTGCTGACTGTGATGAGTTTGTATAGTCACTGGTGATTCTACAAAGCCACTGGTTCACTTGGGGAATGTAAAAGTTGTATTTAATACTTCACATACTCGCCGAACATTTTTACAAAATCACCGGCGAGTTTACAAAATTACCCTCAACCAACAGTGAATGTTAATAAGTCATGTTAAGATTAGGTTAGGTTAGGTTAGTTGAAACCAGATTAAACTAGTTTATTTTAGCCTAGGGAACGGTCAGTAAAACGTGATGCTAATAAAAAAAAGTAAATATGCGTATAACCGAAACGGGTAGTAAGACGTGGTACTACCAAAAAAAAATCCCCATTTTATGTCTAAGTTATCTTTGCTTGGTAATAAAAAGCTTCAAAGTAACCCAAACGAATGTTAATTTCACAACACATGGCACAAAACTAAACTTTTTTATAATGTTGCATACCGTACTTATCTTACCAATTGCACTCTTCATGTAATATTTACTCTGTACACAGGATATCATCGCTGAGGGAACTATGGCTACTATTGGGAAACAGCGGTGTCGTTCTCTCATCTTTGTTTGGTCAATCTCCCCTCAAATATAATACAAGTTTAGCAACGCCGTTTGTTCGAGGTTGCCAGTAGCTCCTTCTTATCCTAGCACACTACCTTCCAACATAACTGAAAGCGAAGATATTTGGCAACATTTAACTGAGAAAAAAAAAAGATAAAGCTTTTCTACAAAAGAGCTGCAGTTCCTTCAGCAATGATATTGGGTGTAGTGGTCCACTTTTCACGCCATGCGACAAAGAGATTGCATTTCACTTCTAATGTTAAGTACTCCAATAGTGGTTTACAATTTTAAAGGCTATTTCAGACATTTAAAAAATAAATATTACAATGTTTAATAGTAAAGCGGTTGATTCTGGAAATTTTTTGGTACAATACTATGTTTTGAAACAAACTAAATGCATACTCTTTCGTTGAGAAATGTTAATATATAATAAACTATACTTTTATTTGATTTTTTTAATATATTTAATCCGTATGCTTTGGTATGCATTGATTTTTTATATTAAACGTTTTTATTTATTGTGGCTTATGTAGAAATTGAATCAAAAAGTTATATTTAGAAATATAATTCTACTTCATTTATTTTTTCAGGTAAGTTCTTGCAATCTGTTGGATATACTAGAGATATTCGGGCCACTTCATGTTCTAGGTGAACATTCTATTCCTTTTTTCAGGTGAGAAACTATTTATTACTTTATTTACCAGCCATTTAAACGCCTTTGCATGTATCAAACAGTATTATCTTAAGTTTATGATATGATTTTAAGTTAGCCAAAAATAATTTACACAATAGATGAACAAATACAATCACCATAATTAATAATATATTTGATACTACGCACACGTGTGATTACTGAACTAAGGCTCCCGGGTTTTATTCTCAACAATGACAAAACATTATTTTTGATAAAATCATGTTGTCCATTTTAACGATGCTTGATTAACATCTGGAAGAAAAGGTTATGTTTTTTTCTGTTCTATAATTGAGACAGCTTTTTATTTATGTTCTGATGCAATAAATTAGTTTGAAAATAAAGATTGAATACACTTAGTGGTAATCATATAGGAAAGGAAAGTTAAAACAATTTACTGATTCAATAACTGCACACTGTAGGAAAGAATGGGTAATGTAATACTAAAGTGGTTCGGATATGTAAGGAGGATGCAGAGGCTTCGAGCATCAAGGCAGTATTTGGATAGACATGTGCATGGAAGGAGACTAGCTCGATGTCCTAGAAGGAGGTGATTAGACCAAATTAGGGTGGGGATTCAGGGAATGCGAGAAAAGATAGGGTTTTTGTAAATGTCATAGAAACAATTTTTTTTTTATCAAAATAAGTCAAATATTGCTTCTATACAAATATAGAGTTTAATTATATTTACATTATAACCTCATAATAAGTTTAGTATCTATCAAGGGTGTCTTGAAATTTCATGAAAACTTTTTCACTTCATTTAAAAAGCTTTTTAAATAATGCCACTATGCTAATTACAGAAATTCAAATAATGTTGGTATCACCATATGAAGAAAATTAAACTCTGTGTTTGTATAGAAGAAATATTTGATTTAATTTGACCAAAAAAGTTTTGGTATGAAAAGTGCAAATCCACCGAGATTTTCTCACGTTCTCTTCATCCCCACCCTAGAGAAGACATTAGAAAGCAAAGAAGAGACTTGCGTAGTTGTAATGAGTAAGGAGACATACCATTATATAAATAATAGGAAGCACGTTGCTCGATAAATGTATACCTAGTTCGCTGGACGTATGCAATGATGATGATGATGAAGGTGATGATGAGTGACTGAAGAAATAAATGGCATGTAAGTTACATACCTGGTTTTCTCAAGGTAATGGATCTGGATTTGAACAGTACAATACAACAATACCAGATATAATAGAATCACCAAACATTTTAATTTCAAGTAACTGGCTCTATTCCATTCTACAGAAGTCATGCAGAGAAAATAAGTTGAATTAATATATTGGGAGATTAAATTGTTTATGTGGTAATACAATTTAAAATTACATGATTATTAATATAAACCGTATCGGCGGGCTTATAGACTAAGGCGTCAAATGTGTCTGGTACTGCTTGCCGGCGTTTGGGGACGGGGGGTCAAGGCATGAATCCCGGCAGAGCCCACTAATGAGTTTTTGTAAATATGTGAATGGCCTGGATGGGTAGTAAGACCCATTGCACAGAAAAAATCTATATCCTTATTTAGATATCTTGTCTTATTGTAGACGTACTTTAACTATAGCCTTTCATATGTCCGTCCTTGTGATCGAGTTATTATTATTATTGTGTTAATCACATCAGTGGTCTATCTTAAAATTCATAGCCCAGTGGTGTGCATTGAGGGTGTTTTTTCGTAAATTGTTTTCCACTCTCCTTCCACTAAATGGGGATATACTTCCTCTTAAATATACCCTCCTCATCCTATATCATTATCGAATAATGTCTACTTATAACCTTAATGGATAGTAAGACGGGGTGAAAAAATAAGTAAAAGGTATAATGTTTCACGAAATTATTACTAACAATTTAATTTAAGGGCAGAGATTAGGTATATTGTCTGGAGAAGGGGTCGCCAAATTCATTGATTGTGAGAGTTACTTTAAAAATGTCAAATTGATTCATGAGACACACAGATTAAAAAACTTGCCGTAGCGCATATTGGCCTTTATTGGGCCTGGGCACAAGCACACCCTCGTTCAATTGGTTGAGAGAGAGGGCGAATGAATGAGGGGATGGGCTCTCTGCCTCAGATTTGTAATTGTTATGGAAATAATATAAAAAGTTTAGCATATCTCATACTAAAATTTCCTGGTCCCGGCACAGATTTATCTGATTGCCAAACCCTTCCTTCACCTCTGACAAGAGTGTATTAATCACAACTTGTGAATGTGAGGAATGCCAGGCCTCACCGTGGTTCGGATTCCAGTTAAACTGTAGGTCCTCCATTTCATCTCACAATCACCCTACCATAACACATTAGCGTAAGTGCGTACAACCCGAACGGGTAGTAAGACGCGGTGCTAATAATAATCATACTAAAATGAACTTTTTAATGCTAGAAGATGAAAAAAATATTACTAAATTTTTTAAAAACAAACTGATAGCGAAAAATAAAAAACTGGTGTTAACTCACATAGAAGAACGGCATTCACTTTCATACAAAACATTTTAAATATTGATGAGTAACTTTCCTCTTTCATTTGAATGCAGTCATAGAATGGTTCATTTATAAGCCTGCTTCTTTATTTGTTTTACCCATTTGCATTTGAACATGAGAACTCCCATAAGTGGGGTAGAGCAGAGAAACACTTTCGTTTTGAGTGCAGCGTGAACCAGAACTGGATAATTTTCCTTTCAGACAAGAGGCCATACTAACTTAAACTTAAGGCAACAGTCTTCAACGATAATTTTATTCGGAAATTGCCAAATACATATTCCACAGTAACTACCGAAAATGCTGTCGCGAGCCTCTGTTAGCTCGTTTTGTCAGTTTGGTGACCCCTGGTTTATAGAAAACGCTCCCGCATTAGCGTGGAGAGGAGATGTGAAAACCACAGTGATGAATAACTGGAAAACCATCATTAGCATCTCTAGTCTATATTCGAATATCAAAATCACTATCATCAGCCATATAACATTTGCAAAAATGAAGTTTTCATTAATATCAAATAAAAAAAATTGACACAACCACTAAACACCGCCCTATAGATTTTCCCATATTTACACACAGACGTACCCACATATATTCCAGAATCAGATGAACACTGAAAATAAATTTGCGTCAAAATTATATAGCTAAGCTTTACAATATTAGTAAGTAAATAAGGGCTCACGTTGTTCAGCAAAAACATTGGAATTCCATTTATGCATTTAGTTAAAATAGATTAATAACATATTTTACGATTCATTATATTATAATCAAATAAATATATATACACACATGATGAGTCATTGTTTGTCTCAGACCCTCCTGGGATGTGATTCCTTATGAAACAATAAGTAGGAAATAAACAGATTACTTTTCCTCAAAAGTGATTACTAAGGGATTTATGAGCCATTGAAATTGGCGCTTTAAAATGCCCTTATGTAAAAAATTAGAAACAACTTGAGCTTAAACAACAAATCGCTGGATAGTTTTTTGTTGAACTAAGATATTAAACCTGTGAAAACTGGTTGGTACTTTGTTTCGCCTCCACTGTTTCATTGATGGGTGCCACCCTCACCAAAGTTAAGTCTTCATTTTGCAACACTGCACAAATGGCTGCCTGACTCTAAGGCACTAACAAACTGCAATGAAACTTAACGTGTTATTTTCTCGGAAATGGTGAACCTAAGAGAATTAATAACAAGCCACACTTTTTCTGTTAACTTAGACATGCTGATAAATAATCTGTCATTAAAAATCAATTACAGCTCAGTGCTACAAAATTCAATGCTTAAAGAGGATGGTAAACCCCATTTAATTAGTGAAGGGGGATTATATTACCAATCAAGCTTTTAGAGGCTTAACATCTTAGTTCAACAAAACATCTAGGGATTTGTTGTTTTAGCTCAAGCTATTTCTAATAGTTTTACATAAAAGCTTTTTATAACGCGATTTTCAACGGCTCATAACTCCCTTAGTAATTAATCATTTTCGGGAAAAAGTAGTCCTTAAAATTATTTCCTATTAAATTTTTCATAAGGAGTCCCAACTAGATGGGTCGGAGACCAATAACGACTCAACCGATATATATAGGCCTACGATTGTTACTAGACCGCCTCGGTGGCCTATTTATCTAACGCTCTAGTTTCGTGTTGAGCTAAACTGCCGAGTACGGGTATATAGAGGTTCGAATCTCACTCGGATGAACTGTGGATGGTTGTTCCTAAATGGTTTTCCACTCTACCTTCACGCAAATGCATGCTCACTTCCTCCTTATTCAGCCTTCCCAATTCATTGCCCAACAGCGTAATTAGTACTTAAGCGTATAGCCCGAACGGGTAGTAAGACGCGGTATTAAGTGATATTACTAAGTATTGATTGTTATGAAAAATATGTAGGTTTTAGCATTGTTTTGAGATTGATCTATACATAATATATAATATATATTTTATTTTATCTATTTATTTATTTTATTTTATTTTAAATAATAAAATATACTATATATAATATATGTTTTATATATATTATATGGATGTAAATACTATGTGTGCATATAACATATATATATATACATACATTAATTTAAAACAATGTAAATATTATGTGTATAGTATTTATATTATATATATATAATATTTACATTGTTTTCAAATTAATGTTCTAACCAAAACAAATTTGTAATAACGATTCCCTGCAACACTGTGCCAACCAGCCTCTCTGGACAAATGCCAACCCAAGATTTAAGAAGCATCTCCCGACAGATTGATGGCAAGATTTTGGACCTTGATTGATCCCTGACCGCCTCCTAAACTGGTATCTCTCGTCAAATCGCCCTCAAGAGCGACAATAATCTCGTGGATCACTTGGCTCAGAAAGCAAGTTAGACGTAACCAACCCACCCCACTTTCAGTAGGTGATTCAGTCACTTCACTCTTATGGTGGTAGGGGAATTCGTATACAAAAGTTTATTGCATTTGTTATGAAAAAACTAATCTTGCCCACGATGGAAAAGTTTTTTATAAATTTATCATCAATACTGTAATTATTATTACTACTACTAATACGTGCTCAACATCTTACTACCCATCCGGAGTATTCAAATATTTACATAGATAAGGCAGGGATGAGAAAGACCAAATTTAGATAAAATGTAACGAATTAGGTTGGTGAACGAAAGAGAGCGAGCTCTGGAGGAAAAACTTTCAAAGGTCACCTGATCTGTATTTCAACATTGTGCAGCTCATTGATGCCATATACCATGCAACATCTTGAGTTACCGGGCTATTAACGTTCTTTTTCTGGACATATCGATTTAACATGATCTACAAACGAGTTTGAACCCCTATGTGCTATATATTGATTAATCTTCACCAGTAAAGACGTTATTTGGAGTTCACTATGGTGCTATCCCAAGCTATAGCTCCTGTCTTATGCTTGAGAGTTATGAACAAACATTTACATTTTTACATACTCTATTTAAAATGAAAGCTCTAGAACTACCATTAAACGTATTTCACTTAAGTCAAAAAATGTCATGAATGTTGATGAATTTTTATGAATTGATAGATAAATATCAAGGAATTTTAAGCATGCATCGGTGGACAATTGGAGTAAATGTCAAACTCGTCTAGTCTAGTTGTCCGATTGCGGCTGAGTCAAAGTATGAATCCAACCTTAGTGAATTTAGGTTGATATATACTAAAATGGTTTTTCACTCCTTCACCCACAGATAATGGTACATTTTATCTAAATTGTACCATCCTTGTTCTTAAACTCATAGTTTAAATATCCAGAGATCTCAGAATGGTTGTAAGAGGCGATTAAAAAAAGGATACTTATCTTTAATGAACAAACGCGGTTCTGGAAAATAGATCCAAATGAATTTTATTTTTTAAGGCTATGAAAATACAGTCCCAATGTAAAATATCATATTTTTACTATCTTCCTCTTGGTTTTGTATTGATTTAATGTTTTAAAATAGACTGATTTTTTTCTCATTTATTGAAACTTATTTTTATTACTGAGAAAAAAAAAGTTGGGAGTATTATACCGTGACCTTGTTATTTCCCAAAAGGCTTGATCGCCTGTGAGTTATCTGTATATTGAGGATATCGCTTCTTTGACTTAGGAAATAGTTTTTAAAAAATAGGGTCCACCCCAACTTTGGAAAGGTTACTTACTACTTCTCCTGTTACATTTCTTAAATGAGTTTTTATGTTTTTTTGGTAACTATGGCTGCTCACTAAAATGTATGCTAAATTAACATTTATCTACGTAGCTAAATACAACATTTGATTAGACAAATAGTCGGCACATATTTAACTATCTTTAAGCATCAATTAGTACGATTTATTTATTTTAGTATAATTTGCTTCATGTAGAGGTAAAAATAGTCATTCGGGAAACCTCATATTTCATGATTTAACTATAGATTAGTATTTATATTATATTATAGATTAACTTGCAAACCAAATATTTATGTTTATTGGAAATAATCTCCTTTCTAAATGTCTACAGATGAATAGATCAAGATACGCTGGTCACATCAAAACTTTTCGAAAGCAGGGGTGAATTCCTAGAAAATTAATATGTATTATCTACTCAAATTGTTGCAGGGGTTATTTGGGGCCCATGTACTCTCTCAGCCGCTGGTGTCCATTGAGGTTAGGCTGATTTTTCACCGGGAAATATTTATTAATCGGTGACTTCAGAACAGTAGCTCTCAAACCTTTGTGGAAAACCCTTCCTCTTTCCTCTGCTAAAGCTAACAGAGGACAAAATGAAATTAAGTGGAACATTGGCTCAAAGTCAATCAGATATCGATCAGATCATATCGGAACAGTTAAAACACCTTTCAAAATTCTAAATAATTTCATACAATTTTGCTGGAATCTAATTTTTTAAAGTAATGTATCCATACTATTTTACATATCGGCGTTTCTTTTCTGTAATAATTTATGAACGAATTGGTAGTTGATAATTGTTTCGAACGTCCTATCAATGACGTGCGACCCAAAAGATTCCTATCTGCTCTAAAAACTATCTGTATGGACGAATCATGACTAATTATTTTGCTCTAACAAGGCGGAGACTTTCCTAAGAGTTATTCCTTCCGTCATTTTTCTATTGCTAAGAACCATTATATTCAGATGAATATATACATTATCTGAAAAGAGATTTAGAAAACCTTTTATGTTAAATCATCATAAAAAAATGGTGCAATTATACTCCTGTTTTGTGAGATGTTTAAATATATAATGACATAAAGGCACTAATATTTAACAGTTTTCAATGAATGATACAAATATTATCAGCCTTAAAAAACAAAAGAACAAAGTTGCAGCCAGAAATAATTCATACCAAAGATAAAATCATTGACCGCTCGCTATACACTAGAGTTAACGTAACCTATCCACTGTTTACTGTAAAGGAGTGGTAGATATTTTTTTCCAAATACATGTCGATCTACCTTAAATGCGTAATCATAAAACATATAGGTGGGACAAACAATTATACGATTAGTAACTTGCAAATTATAACTTAAATTGAAAAGTAAGTATTCACTAGCTAAATAAAAGCCAACTACAAAGGTCTACCAGACTTTTTCCCTTTTTGAAGATAATGTCACTTAGGTGAGCTCCACCAGACGTCAGCACGTTGGCCATCACTTTCCTCAGCAGAACTCATCTAATTGTTTCCGCCCCACCCTGTATATAAGGTTGATAGATATTTTTACAAATACAAACTATTTTTTAATAAATACCAACTGTATTTATTTGATATAATTTTTTTTTCAAAACCATGCAATTGTTTTGTGAATAATAGTTGTAATCTTGAATATTTTCCCATAGTTTACACAATGCCTCGCTTGTTGTTTGCTTATGATGTAGAACAATACAGTTCATTGTAAAATGTTTGTTGGCAAAAGAAAAAGGGGAGTTTTTGTCTTACCGACAAGGTAATTAATGGATTTATAGCTTGGCTTGATGTTTTCAAGTACCAGTAACATGTCCTGGTGTTATAAACTTATAAGTAAGAGCCCTTAAATAAGATCAACCTAAAACACAATATTTTTGGAAAATGAATCGGTATTGATTTTAAAAATGAATAATTTAATAAATTTTATTATTATGGTTGTGTGGGTCAGTGGTCGCATACCCAGATAATACGTCACTGTCCGAAAGTTAATTTGTAATTCGGTGACAATCTTCGTGGTGGAAAACTAAATAGAGCACGTTACCTATTTCTTACGCAATGGACGTTGTAGATGCTTTTTTTTTGTATTAATACAAAATATTCTATTTGCATATTGAAAACTTGGGTCTTCGTGAAATATGAGCTCTCTCCTTCCTCTCGTGTATCTTCAACAATTGCGCCGGGAGCTTTGACAAGGGTATACCACAGACCCTTGAACCTTCCCGCATGTAAATGTGTCCAGTTTTGCATACAAATAGAATTGAAGTAGCCTTCTATGCTGTGAACAGATTACACAGAGGGAAGATTCAGTAATAACATTGCTTCCCAGATCAAACTGTTAAGTTTATTAAGCAACAATCAAGTGACCCTTAGAAATTATTATATCCCAGAGGGAGGACATGCATGGAGACATTCTTTGAATGTTCAAAATTCGACTCTCGGCAAGCGGAAAAGGACTTTTAAAGTAGCGGTGAATGACTGGTTTAAAGGGCACCATTAAATTTAATGGGATTGAATTATCAGCGTGGGTCGATAGCCTTACATATTATGATGTAGCGGTCATTTGAGAAGTCATGGCTCGCTCCCCTGATCAGTATAATAACTGAGAGTTTCAAAATATTTGGTAAAGGCCGCCCAGGAAGTGTGCATGAGAGAGCTGTATAAATACATATACTGTATTTATATTTTAAGCTCGCATTCAATACATTTATTTTTAACTGTAACGATACGTAGTTTTTAAATTTCACTGTCAAACACCTTAACGCAGTCACTAGTGCATCTGTGTACTTAATAAAGAGTCCCGGGTCAGATTCCCGGTATGGCCGAAATATATGATAGGTTAAATTTAAGCTTCCGATTTCACAAAGTTGAATAACTAAGTTCGTTTGAAAATAATTTTTTTTTAACAAGTGTCAGCTTTAAATAGTGATTAACTGATTTCAAATCATTAGATTTTACGAGCTATAAGGGGGCGTATTTGCTATTTCATGCTTTTCAGATAACTTTGTTAGTGTAAGGTAAATGATCTAATATTATGGGGATGAAATTTACTATAGCTAGATATTCGTATGAGGTGTAAAAAATGAAATATTTTTACAATAGATATTAATATAATTATAAATTTTAATAATAATAGGTCTATCAATAATAATATAATTTTATTACTAATATTCATATATAGATATTTCAGTGTCTAGTTATACTTAATTTCAGTCCCATTTATTAGATACTTTACCTTAACAATAGTACGTAAAAAAACAAATTTGACTTATTATAACTCGTGAACTGTAATGATTAGAAATAATCGTACCACTATTTATAGCTTATATACTTGTTAAAATTGTACAGTAAAATTTGTATTGTCCAATGACCTTAACTGTGAAGAGACAGAATGTCATGTCAAGTCTAAAGTTTGGTTAGTTGGTTGTGTATTGATATGGTCTGTCGCGTTAGGAAGTTTACATTAAATATCCCAAATTAGTTATAAATTAACTTGATTATACTTTCCATACATTTATAAAATGTAAATATTAAATATAAAGTTAATGAATACTTAATGAAGAATATGATAAAAATCCAAAATTCAAAATTTCCTTCCAATCGATTAGAAACTATTTTAAGAAAAAAGAGTTAAACATGGCCCTTTGTAATTTATAAAATGTAAATATTAATTAAGAAGTTGAGGAATACCTAATGGAAAATATTATAAAATCTCTAAAGTCAAAATTTCCTTTCATTCATTAAGATACAATTGTAAGAAAAAAAGAGTAAAACATAGTTATTTGTAAAAGAGTGTGAGTACACAAAATCTCCGTATCGTTCCTAAATGATATTTTTGTATATTTCTTACATAAATGTATTCGCCATTATGAGTAAGGTATGCCTAGCCTAGCATGAGCTCATTGATTAGTCCTGTCCGAAGCGGCCTTTTAGAGCAGAACTAAGATATTAGTCCTTTCATGGGGCTGTGTTTTTTAATGGTGCGTAATCATTCCCTTCCTCCGACTGCGCGCCTCACTGAATCATTAATGAGTTTCCATACGAAAGCTTCTGGTATTATTTTTTGTTACAAACTCGCGGTTTTCCATGGCACCTGAGTTTCCTTCTGAAACCCATGGGACCCAGATGTTATTAATGTAAATGCTGCCTACTAGGTAGTGCATAAAAATTCAAACACATAAAATGTGGTTTAATGTTTTACTTTTCCGGTGCGGGGTTTTTTCTTTCCATAAAATAATTGTTAGAAACAATTGAATACATATGTGTAATATCTCGTTAGTGAAAAATGAACTTAATTTTAGGATAAGCTCAGTTTTAGAAATGGGTCATAATAGCTTTAATTAATCAGCAAAAAATATTCTGTAATATGTGGTTAAAATTTGGTATTTTACCCTTTTATAAACCTTTTGCTATTAAATAGTACAAACTAAATGTCATAGCCTGTTTATGTACACTCCGTTTACCCTGAAAGGTAGTATTACCTTGACGGATTACACTATGATTCTATCTTACGAGCTATATCTTGGTAGAATAATGAATGGTGAGATTGTTACCTTTCAGGGTAAACAAGGGCTATATTCCGTTTCTACTGAAGGTAGCAATCTTATCTCGACCTAATACACTATGGCGAATCCTATAATAAGAGGCAATAGTTTAATCTGTCAAGGTGAGACTGTTACTTATCGGGGTTAACGGGGTGTATCTTATTTTAACCTCTTTAAACATATGAACAAAAAATTTATGTTTCGAAAGGATGTGAGTCACACTTGACAAGTCTTATAAACCTAGACTTTGTGTGTCTAGTATAATTACTTTAGTATTATATAGTTTCCATTATTTGAACCCTAACTTCACTTATTTAGGGACCCACATCGGTGGGCACTCAATGTAAATATAAGCCTGTTTAGTCTGTTTTTTCACTGAAGGGATGGCTACTACTCGAATATTAGCCGTGTTTACTAAGGATATATTAGCCTAAATACCTTCTCACTCATCCTAATGACAAATGTGGGTATATTTAAACTTATTATACGTTTCTCATTCTTACCACATTGTTAATTGATATATACTAATTACGTTAATGTTAAGTTAACATAATTAGTATATATGTTACTCTAAAAGTCCGAAGACCGGTAAATCTTAGAATGTACCGGTATATCCTAGCATTTACCAATATCTGATGGTAAAAGTCCAAAATATCTAAAAATATTTTTTCATTTTGAGTTTTAACCATCTCTAGATTCCGTTGGGAGAGAGGATCCCGAGCTATAGTTTGGACCAACACTCAAAGGTAAACCAATAATCTAGCCTAACCTTACCTTACCTTACCTAACCTAATCTAACCTAACATTACCTAAGGTTAGGCTAGGTTATTGGTTTACCTTTGAGTACTGCTCCAAAATAGAACTGGCGATCCTCTCTCCCACCTGACTCCAGAGATGGTTACAACTCAAAATATAAAAATACTATATGATATTTCGGACTTTTACTAACAGATATTGATAAATGGTAGGATATACCGGTAAAGTCTAAGATTTACCAGTCTTCGGACTTTTACAGTAAAATATATTATATACTAATAACGTTAATGTAGTAAGAATGAGGAAGGTATAGTAAATTTAAATTATATATATTCTATCTTTCTATATATATGTATATATATGTATATATATAGATAGAGAGAGAGAGCTTGAATGAGTAGTGAGACACTGGGTAAGAAAAATAAATGAATACCCTAATATGTATGCGATTTATGATTCGAGTATATCACGTATCTAGCCTTACGGTCACTCAGACGTTGAAACGAGATCTTAAAATATTTATCTTGTCAAAATAAATATCGTCTGCCTCTTGACAAACGCATTTACATGCCTTGGATGTGAAAAATATTTAGCTATAGTCTATATTTAACAAGTTAGTTGTATAAAGGAAACGCAAAGGCAATAGGATTTCGTTGCATAATTCAACAGGTTGATAAACGATTTGGCATCTTTCAACCAAGCGCTACAACGCTTTTACATTCTGTTATTGATTATCAGTTTTTTTCCACTCCGCTAACATGATGTTTGGGTTGGCAGCACCGTTACTGTGGCTTCGAGAATGTGTAAATTTGCTGGGGGGTTTTATTTACATAACGTGACTGCTATTAAGCCCATGTTTAGGATTCTGTCTTATTTGATACCTCTAAGAACTACTCCCTAATCCTTTCGTATCAAGTTCATATCCTGGCTGGAGACGTCGATTCAAGTGCGGAAAGTCACGGTATATATATAGACATTCATTCCTCATCTTAACAGTCATTCATAGGTGACCTGGTGGTCCAGGGGTAAGGTGTCGGACTTCTGTGCTGAGGTTTCGGGGTTCAATCTTCGGTTCCAGCACAAATTTATCTGATTGCAAAACCCTTCCTTCAACTCTGACAAGACGTGTATTAATCACAACTTGTTAATGTGTGGAATGCCTGGCCTCCACCGTGGTTCGGATTCCACGTTAAACTGTAGGTCCTCCATTTCATCTCATAATAACCCTAGCATTGCACATTGGCATAAGTACGTATAACCCGAACGGTTAGTAAGACGCGGTGCTAATAATAATAATAATAATAATAATAATAATAATAATAATAATAATAATAATAATAATAATAATAATAATAATAATAATAATAATAATAATAATAATAATAATAATAATAATAATAATAATAATAATATCCATAGGTTCCAACGTAAACTTTAAGTGAAAGCCTAAAATGTGTAACTTTCAAGTCAGGTTTTTAATCATTTGCTTGGTGGTAAATAAATTGTATTGAGTATTTGTATTGGAGTGTGTCCTAAAATTAAGTCATATTATAGTGCTGATAGTCTCTAAGATCTAGATTTGACTGGTAATCAATCTAGTTAAACTGTATTCCTCATTAACTTGCAATATAGGCTACGCCTTGCTTTACATTTTTGTTACAGGTCCTTCTTATCTAGAATCAATTATAAATGCATTATTTCTTATACTACCTGGATAGTATTGACATTTACCATCAAGTTTTGGTTAATATAAAGTAGGAAGACTTCCTAAAAGGTTTTAATTAGCATGTAACATTGTTTTAAAATTGCGGGAAACATTGAACTCTGTTATCTTAACCATTCATCGCAAAAATAATAATTCCACAGATAGTTTCCATAACTGAGCTTCTATTGATCTTTAAGTATTACGCTTTCTTTTAAGCCGTGTAATGTGTATATTGGCTAAATAGTCTCGTTACTAAAATACTTCCAACCCTAAAAGTTAAACAAACACGACACAATATACATAGATGAATTAAATTATTTAAATTAGAAAATAAAAATTTGAATGGAATAATTGCATAATTCCTGTTTTAAAACAAACGCTCTTGTTTTGTAGAAATATTGAGCAAACATGTAGCTTTTTTTTATCTCAACCAATCAAAAGAACAAATACACTTATAGTTTAATACATATGTTATAAAAATTGTTAGTTGATAGGACCTTTAGGTTAGGTTACATTAACTGTATACCTTGATAAAACTGCACTCTAGTTCTAATTTTTTAGTCATATAAAAGCTTAGGTACTATAGTGAGACACAATAGCTTGTTTAAAACTTTGTACTGGAGGTCATCCAGTTCATCATTCTTGCATCTTTAATAATATCAGCTGATTTGTCTTAAACCTTTTCTAACAGTAGCTGGCTCATTTCTAATTAAGTTCAAAGGTTTAATCAGCCTATACATATGAGCTAAGGCTTCCGTCTGGTTTGGTTTTCTTGTTATAGGTAGAGATAGGGTAAAATAGCATTAATTTTCAGTTTTTTTAGCATTAATTATTGGAAATTTAGCGTTTTGTGGCATAATTTAGTATTTTGTAGAAAAATAGGTAAAAATGTCTTTCGTCAATGTTTTTAGGGCCTATACAAAGGATTTATGATAAAAGCAACGACTAACGGAATGTGGCGATTAGCCGGATGGGCTGTGGAAGGCACAGGATGCAAGTAAAACCCGAGCTGAAGCACACAGACGAGTGAAACTCAATGATTTTTTAATCACTTATTTCCGCTGAAAAACATCGTTTTATAGAAATTCTCAGCATTTTATTTAAATGCACAGCATTTTCAAGGAATTCGCGTCTATTTCGCTAAATATAATAATTTAGCTAAAATACTCTCAAAATCACGTTTTTCGCGTTAATTCGCGAAATAGAAATCGTTTTAAAAACTTTCAAATGCCATGAAACGCAAAGAAAACTTATAAATACCCTATTTTCAACCCTTTGTTTTCTTTTCGCGTTTTTCGCAAAAGCGAATTTACCCTATCTCTAGTTATAGGGTATATCGAGGCCAAAATCCTAACCAGGTGTGCTAAGGCTGTTTCTTTGTAGATAGTTTACCACTCTTTACCTAAATGTAGATACGATTTCTGTAAACTTAAATAATTCCCATCATTATCCCAGTAGAGTAAATATTCGTACAGTCCAGACGAGTAGCAAAGATACGTTACACATACGTAAATTATGTTAAAACACACGCCCTCATTAGTGCTCGTTAACGAAGCGGTCGTTGGATTATCTAGACACGCACCTTGGTCTTACATTCCGTGATACGGAAACATAGACCTAGGCATTTATATAACCATAATAGTAGTTTCCAGATGTCTGGGCATTATATAGATCCAAAATTTGATTCCGTACTTTAAAAAACAGTACAAAGAGATTTATAGATTATCTCACAACTATTTTTGGTATCTGAAAATAATGTTTTATAACCATTGCGATTATGTATTAGAGTGCCTACGACTGTACATTACGTATTCACGACTAAACCTACAGTTGTTGTTTTTTTAGCTGTGAAATTTGGTGTCTGTTTCATCCACGAATCAACTTTGTGAATTTATTCAGTGTGTCCCTTTTTTTCTAAATTTGATTTCATGGCACTCTACAACTCGGATTCAAGAGACTGTGTGAATATAAAAGTAAAGGGGTTGGGGAACTTTGTTTCTACTTTATACAACAAATAAAAACTTGGGCCATATCTGTTTTCATTTATACAAGGGATCTCCAAAATACTTTCATAATTTCAAAGGACAGACAAACAAAAACAACCTCATTTAAAAATCTACTAGCCTTATTAGTCTAGAAAACATTTTTTTAAAGTAAAGACTAACTTAGTTTTGAAATCACGAACTTCTTTTCTCTAACTCTCTTAGAGTATATATAAAATTACACACTAAACAAGGATCTAATTATTGTATGAATTGACTATATCATGTATATTTTAAAATATATAGATTTTAACTGTTACTATAGTAGCAATGGATACTAGCACGTCAGTTCTACTACAACTGACAAAGCTTGGTACCTCCATAATATACATTTCTTCCTCTGTAAATAGTTCTGTTACCATTGGTAATAGCAGTACTTTACATTTTTATGTTCACTAGATCTATTATTTTCGTACGTGCTGCAAGGCTAGTATTTATTTTTATAAATCACCTCACGTATTTAGTCTGTTAATTCTTGATAGCAGATGACGCCACCCCGACAGCGAGAAACATTCCCATAATTTAGTCAAAATGTATTAAATGATCAATTCATCCGTTTTCTTGTTCCCACAAATTAGTGTAGTCCCTGAGTGTATTGATTGCGTTTAATTAGGTAAAAATGTAAATATTATAAGGAGTGCATTTCATTCATTTTTTGCATCAGTACTTTTAACATGCGGTTTATGATTGGCCTAATCTAATGAGTAGAGATTGGATGGGTACCCACATAGGTTTATATAACGTATGGGGAAACTACTCTGCTAAATAACTGTTGAAATAAACTTCCCTAGTATACCTAGAATATATTAGAGCCTTGATAAAATCTGGTTTATTGTGGGCCTAGCGTATTAGATAGTGTGACCATCAGAACGTGTAAGAGGTTTCAATGGTACAAGTTTTGATTGATGATTGCGCCTTTGATAATAAAGCAGGTGTTTTGGTTTATTTTATTTTTTTATTTAAAGATTTTCATCAGGATTAACTTACTGATCACAGACTACTCCAAAACTAATCGAGGCATTTATTCTATTTTTTGACATATTAATGCAGGATTTAAACCAGGGATGTATAGAGATCGAATACAAGCTCTTTAACAATCTTGGAACGTGCAAGATCTTATTCTGTACGAAGTATAATAGTAGCCTTGTATTTAAATAAGTATATTAGGCTACCAGTGCCAAACATCCAAATGTTGCTATTATTTATCAGAACCACTTTTATAATGGACAACAAATAAGCCATAATCTACCCTCGCTTAAAGACTAAGCTCTAACTCCACTGGACTTGAACTTAAGAATAGTATTGGTAGTCACTCATTGCTCTGTGGAGGTGGGGGGGGGGGTGGAAAGAAACATACGTTAATTACAGTGTTTTTTGCTGTTTTTATAACTAAACATTGCTTTGATCAGAACAAATAAAACCCGTTTTGGTGGTCGCATGGTCTAACGCACTACTCTAGCAGTAGACTAGACTTCCGATGACGGGAAGATCAAGGTTCGAATATAGGTCGGGTGTAGTGAGGGTGGTTATTCCCAAAATGGTTTTCCATTCTCTCTCCCCGCATGTCGTGTCAAATATTCTAGGGGCGTATTCCCATCGACCAAACTTTAGGAAAAGTTCATCTAAACGTGGGTCTAGAAACCAGGGCTGCGGAATCGGTAGGCTAAACCTACGACTCCTCTACCTTTTCTACTGTCCGACTCTGACTCCGACTCCAACATTAATGGCAAATTTAAATTGATAATAATAATTATTATTATTCTAATTAAAATAAGGAGTATGCCCACGACAAACATTAAGAAATAGATGATAATATCACTATGTGTAGAAAATTAAAATAAATGTTTATACTGGGTAGCTCAAGTCGAAACATTAATATATTTATTTGTAATAAAACATTTATTATAGTAAAATCATTTGACTACAGTAAAATTATAACTAATTAATAAACATTAAAAAGTACTAACGTGGTAGTATAATACATCTCATCACCAACACGTGGATCATCAGATTAGTTCTTAGTTTAATTGAACTTAAAATATATTTATTTTTTATGGATAAGTAAATTCCCTAAATTCATATGAGAGTATATATGCACTAATCTAAGCATATAATAAATTTAACCTAATAATAAGCTAATCACAATTGAAAACTACCCAATTCTGAATTTTCGCTTTTGTTTGTATGCAATCAAAATTTTGTTGTTTAAGAAACGAGACATTAAGATCGATCCTTGATTATATATATATATATATACCAGTATGAATATAGAGTTTGAAACTATAATAAGTTGTTTTTTTAAGTCAGAGTTGGTACCTCTCTACCAACTCCGACTCCACCCAAAATTGCTTCAGACTCCGACTCCGACTCCGACTCCAATGCCCTACTAGAAATGCTAAATATCTGAGCCAGTAGGAAATATACTGTTCAATTAATAATCAATCCAACAGAAGAAGCAATTTAACCTAAACAAGACAAGGTTTAACGAAAACAAACAAAACGCAAGACAATACATTTAGTTACAAACATTGTTGAAAATGGTGTCCTTCTTCGATGCACACTCTGAGCCTGCGTTTCATGTCTTGTCATACCTCGTTAAATTCACCTGGGATGTAACATATTTTCTCACATCCATTTAAGATACACTCTCTTAAAACGTCAACATTAGGAACAGAAGTTGAGTAAACAATCCACCTTAAATGTACCCAGAGATAAAAACACATTGGGTTCAAATCTTGTGATAGAGCAGTTTATTTTATGGATACCCCACGACCAATCCATCATTCGAGAGGAAACCTTTAATAAACATCTAAAATTTAATATTTTTAGACCCATGTTTGTAAGAACTTTTATTAGTGTTTCATTGATGTAAATACGCCCCTAGAATATTTGACACACAATTAAAATAAACCCTGTATAACATTCCTAATCTTAAACCAGTATTATTAGTAAATAAGCGTTATTATTATTTTTTACTAGAACCGCGTCTTACTACCCGTTCATTTGTATACACACTTACGCTAATGTGTAATGTGTAGGGTGATTGTGAGATGAAATAAGGACCTACAGTTTAACGTGTGGATCCGAACCACGGTGGAACCTGGCATTCCTCACGTTCACAAGTTGTGATTAATACACATCTTGGTCAAGGTTGAAGAAGGGTTCGGCAATCAGTTAAACCTGTGCGGGACCTAGGATTGAACCCCGGACCCCAGCAGAGAAGTCTGATACCTTACCCCTAGATAATCAGGTCACCTAATAATCGTATAACCCGAATGGGTAGTAAGTCGCAGTGTTATAATAATAATTAAATAATAATATAAATAAACTAGTACTTTCGTAGATACGTTTAGTATAATTTTCTACACATAGTAAAATCAACACTTTCTTAATATTTATCATGATTATAATGAATTTGGTGAGAAAATTGTTAAACAAAAATAAAAAGTTATCTTGCATGATTCCAGTAAAATTATTAATAAAACTGTTGAAATTACTGTGTGTAGAAAACTAAACGTAACGCTCTACCGGAACATTGTTTTATTGGTTGTGACCATGGAGTATTTAGTTTAAAAACGGTAAAAAGACCTACCTTAACTCACATTTTCTTTCTTTACACCTTAAGAACACTGTATCAATACTCTTGAATATATCTGGGGCGATATGAGTGCTAAGCCGTTTCTCTGTATTTTCATCTTCTCCTAGGGGGAGGGGAGAATTCTAGGTCAGTTCCTTCCTTGTGATTTATTTCCACCCCAAGGACCCCGATAGAACCATCTCTAGAGTCTACAAATGCTGAATCAGCCCCCCCATCTTGAGATTGGGAGATTTTAGTTGGTATTCATGGCTCCACTCCACGTCCTTGCAGGTTCTTCACTGCAAGTTTGTTCTCTCTGTCGAAATGTTCTTTTGTTTATTCCTCTTCTCGGCGTGCATGAAGAACTAACTCTACGGTATTGTCCTCGAATGCGTTAAGGACAGGGTCGGAGGGAGTACCTTTTTTTTTTTCTATTCTTTTTACCTTTCGTTTCCGTCTACAGTTTTTCACCGTTCCATTATTTACTTGTTCATTTGTCGAATACTGCACCAGTTGCAAGTGGAAGATCATAAAAAATATACATATAGCATTTTGGGCGTGCATTTTTAGAATATAAATTATTTCCAATACTAGAATCATTAGTAGTCATGACCCGACACGTCATTGTATTGGACTGAATTACCGATGATGGATAGATCGGTGTTTGAATGCTGCTCAGGTGTGTTAAGGCTGACTTTGCATAAATGGTTTCAATCTCTCTCTCCAAGTGAACGCAGGTACATTTCCTTTAAAATTATATCTCCATCATTCATATTTAACCAGCATAAATGTATGTGTATACCTGAACAGATGCCATGAGGGGTGAAATAATAATAGCTAGGGTGTCTCTTGACTAGACCAATTCTTTCACTAGGAATCTAATGTTTAGGTGGAAAAAAATAAAAGTAAATATAAACTTATTTTTTGTTATCATCCTAAGGTGTTCAAACTCTGCTCTGTTTTATGTTTAATCAGTACTTCTTGCCACTTCCATCTACTATGTCTATACTCTGTATTATTATTTATTATATATTATTATTATTATTATTATTATTATTATTATTATTATTATTATATATTATATATTATTAGCACAGGTCTTACTACCCGTTTGGGCTACACGCACTATCGCTAAGTATGTAATGGTAGGGTGGTTGTTAGATGAGATGACCTACAGTCTAACGTGGGATCCGAACCACGGTGGAGGCCTAGAACTCCACACATTAATACTTGTAATTTAAGCTTTTTTTCCCCCGTTCCATCCCATTAGCTGTTCGATTTACGCCTACTTAATTACGCTAATGGGATAGAGATGAGGAAGTCCAAGTTTTAAGGAAATGTAGCGTATTTGCGTGGAGGGTAGTGGGGAAACCATTTAAGAAATTAACCACAGTACAACCGATCGGGGTTAAAGCCCTTATCTCCTCATCACCGGAAATCCCGTCCAACACAAAAGTGACATGCTAGACTACACAACATGTGATTTGGGAACTAAAGCTATTAAAGGTTCAATACAAAAACTAGTTCGAGAAAGTTATTTTGATAAAATTCACCCGCATTCATGTGGATAGACATTGGGATAACCATAGGTATAAACCACTCATGCAAAATCACCCCTAATACACCCGGTCATTATTCAAACATAGTCTTCCCAGTCTACGGTGACCTTGAGCACGTTCAATGTAGTATCATAAATTGCGCGGCGCTACTTTTTTTTAAGTAGCCCCAAAGGAAATGAACTAATCACACTCATGTATATATTAGATACATCGTAAATATATTATATTAATGGCATGGCAGAGTTTGTTTAAACTGTATTTCTAATAAGCTCTCCCACACACAATGTTCTATGCGTATAACCTGAACAGGTAGTAAGACGAGGTGCAACAAAAAATATGTCTCCCAATTTGACCAATATACCTCCACACACCCTCACGGGAATCCATGTTTGTTGATAGTTAACAAACCAACGAGGGTTCTATCGAGTGATGAAATCCAGTCACAGGTTTAGTTTAAACCTCTGCTTAGACACTCCACGTCATGCCACTCCATATTATATTAAGCGCTGTAACTTTGTTCTAGAGGGTTATTTGATTCGTCTTTAATAAAAAATATTTAAATACGTCCTGTTAACATGAATAATGGTTGACAGTTTGGTTTCTGAGATTTCGATAATGTGATTCAAAATGACAAGGTGGGATAAATTTCGGCTTACGCAAAATCACACTCAATTAAATCAATGATTTTGAGTCTAAAATATAAGTTTACGTATTTTTTTAAAACCCACCTACAGCACGTGACTTACAAACTATTAATGTAGGACCATGCAAAGATAGAATAATGAAACGCACTCCGTGTCTATTTTTATAACGATAGGATTAAGTACATCGGGGAATTTTTAATTCCATAGCAAAAAAATCGAGAATAATGAATTTTAATTAAATACAACAATATTTTGATATATAGGTCTTAAATAAGATATGTTAGGCCACATATTTATTCAGTTTCTACACATTTAGTTGTGGTGTGTTTGCGTTTTTTTAAGCCAGGGCTTACCAACATATGCATAACCAAAAAACCAGGAAGACAGGGATTTTTGTGTGTCTGGAAATAACAAAAAAAAAACAAAAAAAACGGGAATTTAACAACAAAATCTATAATATAACTGGAATATTGTGTGAATTTTAGACATTAATCTGAAAGGTTTTTGCCAGCATTTTTCAAACGGTGTGCAGCGAATTTTCAGCAGATGTGCCTAGGGAGTTTGGAAGAAGGTCGAAAAGTATCAAGAAAAGGTTGAGGAAGATGATAAATCTTTTAAAATAGACAATCAACCTATTTATTTTAAAATCAATGATTAGAATTTTAGCTACTGAACATTTAAACATCATAATATTAAATATTGGTATTTTTAATAATAAAATTTGTCCTTATAAATTGACGCATTCCTTGAAAATTATAGTGCCTTGTTAACTGTGTCTTAAGTTGAAAATGGTTGTAAATGACTATTTTATGCAGAAGACCTATATGCAGGAAAAAAAGGCAGACTGAATAGATCGGAGCATTACAATTGGCACGAGACCAACTTTCCCCATAATCTCACAGGTTGTTGGGCCACATTCGTTAACCAGGAGGATTATAAATGATATATATCTATTAAACTTAATAACATTACAGTTTGGCCACGTATACCTGTTATGAGACAAGGTTATGCATAAGCGTATAAAACATATAAGTACAAACTATGGTAATTAAGTAAATATAAAGTAACCACCTTAATTTTAGGGTACCAGCTACGGTCCATAAAAAAAAATCCTGTACAGACATACGTCTTTGTTAGACAGCATGGGACAACAGAATAAAAAATCCACTTTTTATGTTTGGGCTAACTTACTTGCTTTAGTTAAATTCATGATTTGAGCTACGCAGAACGTGAAATCGATGTCGAAACTCTTGAACAGGTGGTTTTGTCAATAGTCCACTAAGTACACCCACCAATCGTTACTTTCTAATTAAAAAAAATAATATAAAACGATGTAACTCAATATTTTATTATCCATGTTCAAATTGGTCCCAAAAACCATTAAAAGAAACTTTGTATGGTCAACAAAATTTATTTTTAAAGATTTTTTTTAAAATCAATCATTATACGCTTTCTATAAAATATGTTTTACACCAAAAACAAGTATACAGTGCAATTTTAGGTGCTATTTTTATGTAAAACAAATCCTAGAAATATATTTTCAACCAATCGTTAAGTGATTTTCGAAAAAAAAAATTATTATTCCAAAACATCACTCATTGGTAAACTACCCTTAATTTTAGGGCTTAGGATCCCAATAAAAAGTGGACAGATATAATAAAACCCAATTTTTCATGTTGGGGCTCACATAGAAGCTAAAGATTCATCATTATCTTGATATGGATTTTTCTAACGATTACAATATTTTATTTTGAACTTTAACCCCTTTTATCTCAAAACATAGTTTTTACTTATGGGCCCTTCTTCTAACTACCACCTCAATTTTATTTAATTAAAAACCATATTGAACTATCACAAAAAGTCACTCACCTCCATCACTTTACTTCTTGATTGTCGGCAGTTTCGAACAGCATCGCACCTGGCAACGTAAATGTTATTTCGTACAAAGACAATATCATGCGTTGTAATATCTTCTGCATATGTTATTCCAACTCAGAACGATGAGTTTCGATGGTTTTTCACATAAACTTTCCGTAGATCGTCTCTTTATACCATTGTTTATATCGTGTTCCTTTATATTTTTCACCACTTCGTGATTATGATTTGTATCACCATCGATTATAGTATTACTGTCTATGATGTCCGTGTACACTTTTGCCTAACACTTTTTGTTAGTATATTTCTAACCAACTTTACCATCGTAGTAGCAAAGAGCCATTGATAATTTGTTTACTTTCTATGAAAGCAATTATTTCCCCTTTCACCCACATAAACGAACCTTCCCTGTTTAAATCACTGGAACACTACACGAAGTCAGTTCTATAGTTTGGATGTATACGTCTTTACATGTCTATGCACAACCTTGTCTCATAAGCTGGCATACGTGGCCAACAACTGCTACTAAAATGTATACTGCCCATATAATGTTAAAATGTTTACGTGGCCCAATTGTAATGTGGGATTAACGCTACCCATTTTAAACGCAGATCATAACATATTTACTTGGCCCAATTGTAATGCGCCGAATAAATAGGCCCACTGATTCAACTAATGTATTATTATTATTATTATTATTATTATTATTATTATTATTATTAGCACCGCGTCTTACTACCCGTTCGGGTTATACGCACTTTACGCTAATGTGTAATGGTAGGGTGACTGTGAGATGAAATGGAGGACCTACAGTTTAACGTGGAATCCGAACCACGGTGGAGGCCTGGCATTCCTCACATTCACAAGTTGTGATTAATACACATCTTGTTAGAGGTGAAGGAAGGGTTTGGTAATCAGATAAATCTGTGCCGGGACCGAGGATTGAACCCCGGACCCTCAGCACAGAAGTCTGACACTTTACCCCTAGACCACCAGGTCACCTTGACTCAACTTAAACATTGGGTTTCATAACAGCTACACGCATTTTACCATCAAGGTCAAATCATACTGCTATAAACATGATTGGGCATGATTTAACATTAGTAATTTTTATGAAAAATGAAATTTAATTCCTCTTTATTACTCTTTCAAATGTTTGGAAAAATTGTAATTCCATCTCATTCAGATATGTTCTTGTTTTTAATGTACATGGGAGAACATGTATTTGCTCTAATAACTTTTAGTAAGTGTAGCTTGTCTGCGTCACCGTTTGAAGTATTCGTGCAATCTTCTTATAAATGACGTCAACGAATTCAGAGCACACACTTCTTTGTTGTAGTCTTTGAATTTGTTTTCTTTTGAAAGGATATTTTACCCTAGTGTCTCACAAACTCTCACTTTTAATTCCCAATAATCTTCTTTAATTATTTTACGAAATATTTTACATTTTGTTCTATTTGATTCTTTGTACGAGATTCCTTTTTGTAATTGGCATTCCCTTTCACTAGGTAAACATATTATTTATGAGCTTTTATTACCTCTATTACCTTTGCATTCGGAGTGACCTACTAACTGTAGAGTCACATTGAACGACTACCTTTGCAGCCAGATTGAACGACTACCTTTGCAATCAGATTTAACTATTACCTCTGCAGTCAGATTGAACTACTATCTCTGAAGTCATATTGAACTGCTACCTCTGTAGCTAAATTTAACAACTTCTTTTGCAGTCATATTGCACTATTATATCTTCGGTAGGATTGAACTATTACCTCTGAATTCAGATTTAACTATTACCTCTGCTCTCAGATTGAACTATTGCTTCTAAACTCAGAATGAACTTTGGAGAGAGTGTACTTTTATCTCTCCAGTAATATTGAACTCTTATCTTAGCAGTTACAATAAAATATTACTCTATGAAATTTTAATATGATAAAATAGTCTTGCGAAAATTTCCTCTTATTTAATTTGTGGTAAACTAATAGCACTTATAGGTTTCCTTCTCTATTTATCTATGATCATATAATCTCTAAATCATCACATAAACTTCAAAATACTATCGATAGTAGAACTTTAGTTCATGTATTACTTATATATTTGGGGATATTACAAGTTATTTATTGTGAATAAATCAGATACTACACTTGGTTTTGTATTGAATGCTAAAATAGACTTACTGCACAAAACTACGACTTGAGTCTATTATAATTCTAAAATCAAAATAGCTACTTTTGAGGCCTGCTAATATACATTATTACCATTATTAACATTTGGAAACTAAAGACAGTTAAATCTTGTCAAAGGAATGTTTTTCCAAGACACGGTTGTCCATCTCTAAATAGACAGCATAATATCAAACGTTTATACAAAGTAGACTGGATACAATACCGGTCGGGAACTCAGAACTGCACATGCGCGACCTTTGTGGTGCCCATTGATATTTGCAAGAAAAAGGAGGTATGTTACCACTCTAGAGTGTGGTCATGATGTCCGGCTTCAGATGTGACTGAACTCCCGAAAACAATAAAGCCATTTTATGCTCGCCACTTCTACGTTCAGGGTATAGGTTAGTTTTAAATATCCTCCCCCCAGATATGAAAAAGTATCCACCTGTTTTTGATATTCCTGGATCTACAAACCCTCTGTATTTTGGATTGTTTGGGTAATCCTTGTCACAGTTTCTATTTAGAGAGGTTTTTAAAGTAAAAAGCATGGTTGTTATTGCTTAATAAAATAAAAGTTTATACCAGCCAATTTAGGATCTTTGCAAGTAGCATAGTTTTCACCACACATCAAAACTGCAAGATATTTAGGTGAGGTTTTACCATTCCAACATAAAATTAGTTTACTAAAATATTCTAGTATACACTGAAAAATTTTTTTTTTATAATATAAGGAAGAAGAAAATTTAAATATGAGTGAAAATAAATTGCTACCTATCACTTTAAATGATACTCATCGATTTTCCCCCATAGCCTTTAAAACAATGAAACACTTAAGCCATACTAAGCACAAAATAAAAGCCGATTAGGGGGGACAAAGCAAACACGATAATAGCCCCTTCTGCTCGATGGGGAGGTTGGTTAGATTTGGGGTAAAAGCTTCACAGAAAATGTGTATTCATTTGCTCGATTATTAAAAAAGCCATCATTTATGACACTATGGTCGTACTGGTAGATATTGTGATAGTCATATATAAAGGTAGTATCACTGATAACATGGAATTCTGCTGATGCCGGTACCAAAGTGTGTATTCTTACGCTTCCAGTATGAAAACACGAGGACAAATAATCCAGGGTTTTTCTAATCTCTCTGTCCAAACTTAAGCCACAGAATCTGAAGATAGAAAGAATTTAAAAAAAACGTACTAAGATATGTCCTGAAAACTAGTCTCTTATTACTAAATTAAAGTTGATGTTGGACGCACCGACGCCACTGGGAGTATGCAGCTTTAATTACGTACCTCTACAACAAGTTGCATATCATTAGGCGGACATAAGCGCTCGGCCGCAAGCGACTTGATCGAAGGATGAACCCGCGTCAAATACAACCGTCGGATAATGCTGTGACCGAGTCGACACACGATGTTCCCATCTGGTGATATAAAACTTGTCATATACGTACGTACTTAAAGCTACGTATTCTCGACGTTGTTTGCCTAGCCTCAATTTACATTTGATAATACAAGATTACTACTTTTCTGGACAGTTTTTAATATGTTTCCTGATTCTTTCTGCCCGCTGATGCTATGGTATACGTTTTGTAAGAGAGCTTAGAAACATCCTATATAATGTACCGACACTCTGGTCCCACCATTATGTTAGCCATGCCTGTAAGTGATGGGTTGTCGCATTTCATGATCGTGGAAGGTTGAATACCTCCCCACCGGCATCGCTAGTGTTTCCACTCTTAAGTAGATATTCATCTGACTTACTATCTCTCGTCTTTTCTCTTTTTGTGAGCTTGAAGGAAATAATTAATAGAAGATACCGAGACTTCTTCCTCAGTCACACCTTACTGATATTTCTTTCAGGAGGTGATATTATATAGAACTTATTTTTAAATTTCGATTACACGTAATTATATACTTATACCGATTTGTTATCGTGTTCTCTCTCTTATTTCTGAAAGAATGTGTAACACAAGCTGTGAAGGGGTAGGGAAGAAAATAAAAAGCTTCTCTCAACATTGTAAAGTTAATATGGTCTATAAATAAAACAAAATGATGATGATGATGATATATTCAGTTATTTCTATATTTAGTTAAAGACATACGAGTATAAAACCCACCTTTTTTATATTAGTCTTGCAAGTAGCAAGTTCACGCAATGTAGGCATTAAAAATCAATGTTTGCAATTATATAACACTGATCATTAATAAAAAATAGCTGAGCTATATTTTAAAAATCAATTAATTTGAACTTACAACGTAATGTTTTACAAAATGAGATAAAATATAACTAACCAGGCATAGCAAAAACATTACATATATATATATATATATATATATATATAATTCATATTGATGTGTTTGATAATTATTGAGCAAATTATAAATTTAAAACTTTTTTCACATACTATAATTATTTAACTAGATACATCTCATATGCTAGACTAAATTTAAACACTTTATATATTCAAGAAAATTCTGGGAGCTGAAGGAGGAAGAGGACATGTTGTATTGGTGGTTTAATTTCAATAACAAAGCATTGGCGGTTCAAGGACAAAAAATTGACCTGTCGTGAGACAGAACACCTAATAATAATAATAATAATAATAATAAAAATAATAAAAATATGCATTTTATTTCATTAACACTGACCAATAAAAAGCAGAAAAATAAAAATAAAGTTTGACGCCTTATAATTCGTGATGTTTAGTTAGTTTAAATAAATTAGGTAGCTACCAATATAATTAATAATGTTTTAAGCATTGTTTGTAAGACGTGGAAAACATGCACTACACAGTAAGAAAAAGGCAGTAAAGACCATTTATAAAGTAAAAATATAGTTATTTTATTACTGAAAGCCCTAAAACATTTTACAATATTATTAGTATTATTTTATTGCTATTGATACTGTCAAAAAATACAGACTCAAATCACGTAACTTAACTCATGAACATATGAAAGTAATTTTAATGAAGTTTACGAATGTCAAACACTGTCTTTCCTGCCGTAGCCCTACTATAGCGTATAAACTATGTGCTGAGCTAGCACCATGTTAAGAAAGTGCACATTATTTTAACGAACTAAATATAATTATATTCGTTCATTTCCCAACCCATCCTTTGTTTCTAAGCCTAATTGACTTATCCTGACTAGTTATAGAATAAACAACCAAACCCCATTTATTAAAAAAAAAGTACTAACTCATTTAAAAGTATATTTATTTTTACTGGAAAAATATTTTTTTTTTAAACCTACAGTAGTAATTATTCATCGTTATCTTGCATAAAAGGCCTTAGAACCTTGATAAATGTGTTGAACATTCTTTATAACAAAAATGTATTTATCACAATGGTTCTCTAGCAATATTTTTCCCAAGCTATGCTCAGCTAATCCAGGGAATACATTGTTTGTTTTTGTTTCGCCCGTTTGCAACGTCTTACTACCCATCCGAGCTAGCCACAATATTTACTTTAAGGGGTAGAGAGTGAGTAAAATACAATTTAGAGAAGTGTACCCCCATTCTCTTGGAGGGAAAGTGGTAAAACATAGCGAGGGAAAACCACCTCATCATACTAAGCAGGGATTCTAACCTCAACCTTGCCGTCACTGGCAAGCCAAAAAAAGATGAGAATGAGGTATTTATTTGCGTACCTATTGGTGTACGTAGGAGTATATTAATTCTTAAACATATTTTTTAATTATCCAAAATAATTAAAAGCTTGTAGCCATAACCTTAATGTACTTTATTCAAAAAAAGATCAAGCCCACTTTCACAATAATTCACTTTCTGATATTCCACCAAATGAACCCTATACTTTAAATCTTAGTTCTTTAAGGTGATAAACACGTCACATGTATATATAGTAAAATATATAACTATTTATTTGCCATTGACCGGTACTATTTGGAAGTTATGTAGCCCTCGTATAGGTTGGCATGCAGTAAAAGGCGTTAGTCTCATCTGGTCTGGTTTGCTGGTAACGGGAATATTGGATATTGAATCCAAGAGTCCAGCCCCTTGGTTATGTCAGTAGTACATCTTCCTTTTGGGCTAATGGTCCTGGGTTTGACTCCCGGAATGATATAAAATATATATTATTGGTGAAACTGCGATTGGTAAATAGCTGGTAGAGTGGTTGTTGTGTCTGTTCTAGAATTAAATCAGTTAATAAGCTTTGTTTTGATGTAATCAGTATTTTCAGAAAACTCCCGTTAACTACCCTAAGTAGTAGTATAGTCCTATCCCAAATGAATGTATTAATTTATTTTTCCCTCAAAATTTTACCCCTTTCCTTTTACGCGAACGTGGGTAAGTTTCCTTAAAAAAGACAATGCTATGTGGTGCACAAAACAATGTTATGTAATAGCTCGGTAACGACTGGCAGTAATACACAGGCTATTGTAGCGTGTATATTAATCTCGTATAACAATATGAATCTATATGAGCGTGATGCCAAGAGCACACAAATAAGTCATATCAAATATGTAGTTCGTTTTAATTTATTTGTTGATTATTTGATGGATGGGGAATGATGAATTGTTTGCCAGAAATTTAATACTGGCCTAGTTTATATTCCCCCCCAATACACTCTCAGACAACGCCACTTTTCTCATTTGGTTCCCACTTCAATTAAATAATACCCGCTTCGGAGGCCGCAGGGTATAATGTGCTACTCTTTCAATAGACTAGACCGCCGATGACGGGGAGATCAAGTTTCGAATCTCACTCGAGTGTACTGATGGCGGTCTTTGCAGAATGGTTTTACACACTCCCTCCACTAAAATGATAAATATAAACTTTATAATCCCTAAAACTATTAACGTAATTAGTACATAAGCGTAACCCGAACAGGTAGTAAGACGTGGTGCTAAAAAAATTCTACTTATCTGTGTAGGCCTATGTATTTATTTGGGATATTTATCGTGCTTTTTCTGAATCATTTGACTAGATAAACTCATAAGCCAACATAATTATACAATAGATACAACACGCAATCCATGAAAAGTCAGTTTATCGGTGTAAAAAAGGTGTAATAATTTCCTCAACTGTGTGTGGTATCGGGAATCAAACTAGAAACCCTTAACGCAATCGGTGAACACATTTCCTACTGAACTAAGACGTCGGAAAGTAGTTTTGTTTTCATGAACTTTGTGACAAATGATGTGGTAGAACACATAACTTTATTTTCTTACAAATGGACCCTTTATGAACCTATTAGAAAATACAAACTTTTTAATTCCGGTCAACATTGATATTATTTTACTAATTATTGGTATTGTTACATGGGTATTGATAATATCAATCGAAATTAATATAAGAAGATTACATGATTTACGTATGAATATGTGAAAGTATTTCTAGTATCTTCTTATAGTCAGAAAAGGCCCTTCCGTTGAAAATTGGGCTGTACAAATTATATGAAATGGGTTTTTGATATTTTGTCATGCGTTTTCACTAATGAATCAAACTCTATTAATGGTTGAACCTTTAAAACAAAGATATTTATTTTTTCTATTTTAAAATGACATATTCTTTCCCTAAAACATTTAATCGCCACCTCACAGCTGGAAGCTCTACAAATTCTAAAATATAAAGAATTCTCAAAAAGAATGGAATGTGATCTGAAAGATCTAAATAAAATAATACAATTATTACGTTCTTCAGTGATGAGTGTTGGATTTTCCATTCAATTTCTAGAATATTAATTACTGAAATAATGTAAAGTACATTTTAAGCGAATAAACCGGAACGGACAGTAGAATACAGTGATTTAAAAAGGTACAGTACATTTATATATTCTTTTTAGCTTTTTCCGAAGAAACAATTCACATGGTTTATAGACATTAACGTCCCTTTCTTCCTCCTTACCTATTTTTAACAGTCAAAATAGTTGCATTCACTTATTGTTGTTTATATTCCCCACCGTTAATCGGTTTTCATAAGTTAAATAATTTAATTCACAGTACTGTCATTAAAAGGTATATCACTTTTCTTTTATCACTACATTTTACTACCTATTTAGGTTATACGCATATATGATCATTACTATAATTACTCTAACGGGCTGGGGATGATAAACGAAGCATATTAGAGGTAATATTGAGTGGAAGGAGGGCAAAAAACTATTCAGAGCGTAAAACCTCACTATACCCAACCAGGATTCAAACACCGAACTTCCTACCATCAACCAGTCAGTCTAACAAAAGAGTAACACCTTGGAGCATTTGTCTACTTAAGAGGGTAGCACCACTATTCGTTATTATCTTATTTGTTTGAATTATAGGCCTACCAATTAATTTGATAATAGGACCCATGCTGGCTTTAAATCGTTATAATAAATGTTGGTTATACATTAATTAGTAAATTGCTCGGGTGAGGATTCAGTAAATATTTGTCCCATAATGGACAGATATATTAGTGGCCACTAGTGGCCAAGTAAGTATTGGGCCACAATGTCACTGCTAGTAGTACGTTCGCTGCCCCTGTTCATTATGCAACAGTTCGGACACGGTCCAAGTCCCCAGTGGTCTGCTCTTGAATAATAGAACTCGGCGGACCAGCCGCGGCAAATATTAACGCTGAGTGATTGAGAGCTGTTAATATACTAGCGAGGTATGAATTAACTATGTCCTTACACCTGCCGCTATCATAGCTATCTTGTTTTTTTATAAAGGACATTTCTCACTTATGAATACATGATGTCACCAAACCCGACCACCTATCTTGACATCTTTAGGAGGAGATTATAAACACTTGAGTATTACTATGTATCTTTATCATTCGCTTTCCTACTTTCCCTGACATCCTGTATGGAGGGTTATTAATATATTAATGTTCTTGGCCCCTGGATTGTTCACAACCATACTCCTCTCTTCTTACCGAGGGAACTATGCTATGTCTTTACAGCATCCGATATTTAGCTTATCCGCTTATCTTATATATAACTATCCTGTCATCTTATCTATATACTAAATACAGTAGGATGAAAATTGAACTCATAACAAAACTATTTTCCCCCCTATCATCTTATATAGAGGGTTATAAAAATGTGAGTAAGCTATGCCCATACAACGGCTGCAATTGAGACCTATTTCTAACTCCTTAATATTTGTCAATACTTTAATAACTCTTCCAAAATGAACGCGGATACCATAGGATTGATTTAGTGCTCCTCATGAGTGTGTTCTCAGGTGCTATTAGCCCAAATCCTTACACGTGCATATTGACCTTGACTGTTCTATTTTATGGAAGATATAAATACTCTGCTTTTTAGAAATATGGTTTTTTTCCCCTTTATAATAAAATTATAACTTTTAGTAAATCTTGTACTAGTTTATAATTATCTGGAATGATTAATATGTGTTGAATGGAGAAATTGTTAAGAATAAGATTCTAATCTTTAGTAAATCTTATATTAGCTTAAAACCCACTGAAGTGTTGAATTGAGAAATTGTTTCTTATCCATCCTGTCATTTCAACATTCTGGTTTAAATATGAGAGCAAACTTCTGGGAAGCTTAACCACATCTTCGTGGCGGTAGTATAAGTTACGTCATGTTGAAAACTACATGCTAGCACCACACCAAAATCTTCAGTCCAAAATATCCTTTGAAACACTTACCACAATAATGAATGTTGACGCCTTTGATTGGTTGTTTAGTCAGAACTCTGTATTTTACCACGCTATTAATTAAATCAACAAAACATGTAAAATAAAAATGGGTTTATTTCAATGTCAGGCATTAACATTATAAAAATGGTTTAAAATAACACATTGTATTCGTAGATCAACTAGTGATTTGAAATTATTATCACTATTGGAATTTTTGTATAATTTGATTTATAGCTTATTGTGATTGATTAGTACATTTATCTCCATATACAATCCTTTAGCATTATCTATTCAAATATAAACACATTGACTTTATCATATTTCAATACAAATATGACATTAACTGTCAAAATTCTATCATTTACACATATCAAAACTAAACAAAAAATAAAAAAGTAGTTGTGCCAAAAAATTAACAACTTAAAAATAATTTAAACAGGCTTAGCTTAAACTTTTCAAAAGCATACGCATTCACTTTTAAACAGCATTAAATTCAATTGCAGTCAGTTTATTAAATTAGAAATATTCTAGAATATTATATTCAAATTTTTAAACGTTTTTTCGAAACCAATGTGTTTATTTTATCCCCTATTAATAATGTAACCGACTGGCATTAAACCATCATTATAATCATATAAGATACACTATTTTAAATGATGAGTAGTGAAAAGTTCTGAATTAAAAAACATTTAAAATAAATGGTACGGCACACCGCACAGACTTTCTCTCTCTTTCTATAAACTCGTAAGATTACTGAACGGAACAATGTACATTGTATCATCACCACTCCACATAAGAACACGCATAAAATAATATACAATGATATAGAATCAATGAGAAAAGAGGCGCATCTTTGTCCATCTAAGAGCATTTCAAACAGTTTAATGTCTTCCACAAGGGTCAACACTTCGTATTAAAATTTCGATTTCTGGTTAAAATTTTAACATTTTAAAAGGTGTTGCAGATCTTCAAGTCATCGCATTGATATTTAATTATTCATTTATACATTTTGACCAATAAAAAATGTAAATATTGACTATTGAGTCTAAAATGGAGATAGATCATTGCTATGCAAACATTTCTCCTAAGAGATTTAAGGAAAAATAACATACTTTTTTTAGATACTTATATTTAATTACTCTATGGCATTGGAGTATTATTGCGTTAAGACTTAAGTAGTATATGTTTACAACTAAAGCTCACAAAATTGTATTAATATATTTGCAAATATCTCAGAAACTGCTGTTTTTATAAAAATATATGTCAAATAAAAGTTTTTTATTTCTAATAGTCCTACAATTTTGCAATGATAAGTTGTTTAGTTTCTCCAATAGTTGTGGAGATACGGAAATTAACGCTTCTGTAATGTACCCTAAAAATCATTTTCATAGGAAAATGAAAATAGCCAGTTTATTTATAATCTTAATCAACGCCTAGATACGAATTTTAATCAAAATCGTTTGAGCAGATTTTGAGAAAACCAAATTTTTCTCTTTTCGTCCTTCAGTAAACTACCCTTAATTTTAAGTTTTTATAGACACACAGACAGACGGCATTGCAAAGACTATTTTTTAGGATTCGGGGGGTCATGAGACGTCGACATCCATCAACATTTCAGGTTAGTTTTTTTTTTTACGGTCGCAATACTTAAACTTTAATATCCAAAAAAGTTAAAAAAATTCATATAATTGCGTATATATTGAAAGTTATTGATTTTATAAAAATATGTTTCGGATAAAATATCTGTATTATAAATATATATACATATTTGTAATGTTAAGTAATTTCATATCTCAAATAGTTTCGGAGCTATTTAAAAAATGTTAATTTACGCATCAGACCGGAGCCCTTAAAGCCATTTTGCCGAAATATTGAGGGTAGCCATTTTGTTTGGAATATTTATTAATGTTTATAAATGAAATTTAATCAAAATCGTTGGAGCCGATTTTGAGAAAATCGACTTTTTCTCTTTTTGCCATTCAGTAAACTACCCTTAATTTTAAGTTTTTATAGACACACAGACAGACGGCATTGCAAAGACTATTTTTAAGGGTTCGGGGGGTCATGAGACGTCGACATCCATCAACATTTCAGGTTAGTTTTTCTTACGGTCGCAATACTTAAGCTTTAATGCCCAAAAAGTTAAAAATATATATATAATTGCGTATATATTGAAAGTTATTGATTTTATAAAAATATGTTTCGAATAAAATATTTGTATTATATATATATATATACATATTTGTAATGCTAAGTAATTTCATATCTCAAATAGTTTCGGAGCTATTATAAAAAATGTTAATTTACGCATCAGACCGGAGCCCTTAAAACGATTTTGCCGAAATATTGAGAGTAGCCATTTTGTTTGGAATATTTATTTATGTTCAGAAATGAAATTTAATCAAAATCGTTAGAGCCGATTTTGAGAAAATCGACTTTTTCTCTTTTTGCCCTTCAGTAAACTACCCTTAATTTTAAGTTTTAATAGACACACAGACAGACGGCATTGCAAAGACTATTTTTAAGGGTTCGGGGGGTCATGAGACGTCGACATCCATCAACATTTAAGGTTAGTTTTTCTTACGGTCGCAATACTTAAGCTTTAAAGACCAAAAAGTTAAAAATATATATATAATTGCGTATATATTGAAAGTTATTGATTTTATAAAAATATGTTTCGAATAAAATATTTGTATTATAAATATATATACATATTTGTAATGCTAAGTAATTTCATATCTCAAATAGTTTCGGAGCTATTATAAAAAATGTTAATTTACGCATCAGACCGGAGCCCTTAAAACGATTTTGCCGAAATATTGAGAGCAGCCATTTTGTTTGGAATATTTATTTATATTCATAAATGAAATTTAATCAAAATCATTAGAGCCGATTTTGAGAAAATCGACTTTTTCTCTTTTTGCCCTTCAGTAAACTACCCTTAATTTTAGGGGTAGATATCCAATTCCAAAAACCCCTCGGGGCAACCCTATGAAAACCCTAGATATCAAGTTTCAGCTCAATCGGTAAAATAGTTTAGGCTCTAGTTGGAGGTACAGACAGACAGACAGACAGACAGACGGAAATTCAAAAACCACTTTTTCGGATTCAGGAAGTCATGAAACGTCAAAATTCATCAAAATCTCGAGTTCGATTTTTTTGACGATCACAATACTTTCTCTACCTGTAAGATAGAGAGAAAGTAAAAATAGTAATAATGTTGACTCTAGAAAATAATAATAATAATATTTAGCACCGCATCTTACTACCCGTTCGGCTTATACGCTTAAGTATTAATTACGCTAATGGATTAGGAATTGGGAGGGTTGAATTTGAGAAGAAGTGAACCCGCATTTGCGTGGAGGGAGAGTGGAAAACCATTTAGGAAAAACCACTCCCAGTTCACCCAACCGAGATTCGAACCTCGATCTCCCCGTCCTCGGCCGTCGAGCTCAACACGACTAGCGCTTTAGCCAACTACGCCACCGAGGCGGGTTAACTCTAGAAAAAGAAAGCTCACTTTAAAAACTGATTATCAGAATATTTTTATAGAATAAATATTTAACATGCACCCAAACGCTATTATTTAACTGTACCTTGAATATTTCTTTTTCAGAAAAAATACATATTTAACATAATAAATAATAATAAAAGTTAACTATATTTATTTTCTAGCTGTCTAATTTGACACCTTCTGTTAAGACTTTGAAATGACACAACTAAGGGACTGTAAATGCATAGGAGTAAATCTAGCATGGTCATGAACTGTGTGAACATTTTCTTTGACCGTAGGATCTATTTTAAGTTTATTACGCGGGACTTCAGAGAAAGTGAATTATTTATGATCACAGTTAAAGTTTAAAGAAGCATCACATCGGGGGTGGGTGTTGGCAGAGTCGATTGAAATAAAGCTTAATTTGTTATTACTGTAATTATTATGCTATCTTTTAAAATAATATATGAGCCTATGTATAAAAAAATACTCAAAATAAAACTACAAGATACCTTTCATTTATTAAAAAAACTATATAAAACCACACTTCAATGCGACTCTAACAAATGATACAAATATTGCATCGTATTCACAATTTTATAAACTAATATTAAATTTTTTTCACTATAATTTAAGAACGACAGATCATATTTACGCGATTTATAAATATTTGGAAAAAAAATATTTTTATCTTGAGCTTTATTAAATATCTTTAACTACCTTATGCCACAAATATAAAAAAAACACTAAGTGGTTCTTAATTAACTGGGAATTAAATAAAGTCTTGTCAACGAATCTTTGACACTTCTGAGCCTCCACTAGGTTGATGATGTGGGGTGGCGCGGTGAGGCTTGGCGCGGTGAGGCGTGGTGCGGTGAGGCGTGGTGCGGTGAGGCGTGGCGCGGTGAGGCGTGGTGCGGTGAGGCGTGGTGCGGTGAGGCGTGGTGCGGTGAGGCGTGGTGCGGTGAGGCGTGGTGCGGTGAGGCGTGGCGCGGTGAGGCGTGGCGCGGTGAGGCGTGGTGCGGTGAGGCGTGGTGCGGTGAGGCTTGGCGCGGTGAGGCGTGGCGAGGCGTGGTGCGGTGAGGCGTGGTGCGGTGAGGCGTAGTGCGGTGAGGCGTGGCGCGGTGAGGCGTGGCACGGTGAGGCGTGGTGCGGTGAGGCGTGGTGCGGTGAGGCTTGGTGCGGTGAGGCGTGGCGCGGTGAGGCGTGGTGCATAGTTTGCCAGTAAAGGGTTCGTCCACTATAACGCGGTGTGTTGTGAGTCATTTGTGTCCCCGCTATTCCGGGCCAGTATGACAGTCTTTGTGCAGGGTTTTAGCATTACGAGTATTCGTGGGGACAGTGATGAATAGTGACGAGGAAGTGTTTTTTTTTTGTTTTTTGTTGCAGTAATGGAGGCAAAAGAGGAAGAGAAAACACGAAAACGGAAGATGTGTTTTCCCGAAATTACATAAAAAGACTTACCATAGGAGAAAACCATCACCTTTTCCCAAATGTACTTCTGTTTACCGGACTGTAGTTCGAAAAATTCAAAACTAATGAACATCTGTAGACAAGAATGCTGATATATTGATAACGTATCACGTGGTTAACTATGAATCTTTCCGAGGGCATTCGAAGATTCCCGAATTCGATGAGTTCCGCTCCGCGCTGCTCCGCCCCACCGACATAGTGGACGCTCAGCTTTAAGCGGAAGAACATTTGAAGCAGTCTAATCTCTCAGATTAACTAGCATGGTTATATAGGTAGGGGCAATTGAACTGATAAAAGCTGATGAGGCAGAAAAGTTGTCTGGACCTCTTGTTTACTGTGCATGGCAACCAATAACTTTCAGTATAAACATCTTATGTATCATTCTGAATAAGAATTAAGAAAGGTGATTCATTTCACAGTTTAATTCATTTTGACAATGAATGGAAATATTTTATGTTTGGTTTCTCTCTTTTAAATTTAACCTTCTAATATGAGGATGAGGAAGGGGAACATAGCTTGAGGAAATGTATTCACAAAACTATAGATAAGGGAGGGGGAAGTTAGAGAAAAAAATAGTATGGTAACCGGTACGTTCAAGTTAAATTCAAACATAAACCTGCCTGTCACCAGCAATCATAAATACTTCAATGCTGATGCCACAGACCGTGTGATCAATGGTGCGTGTTTAATATCTTATACTGCATGCGTTTACTTTAAATAAAATAGTTTAAATTATTTTTAAATGATATAGCTTACTTTAATATTTATTTTTAAATAAGCTTGAGTTCGGATTAAGCTTTATTCCCTCTCCTGTATTAATCGTTCAAATAGATATATTTTCAGACTAGATCAAAATTTCAATCCAATTTAACATTCAAACTTTTATGGAAAGATACATAAAATAGTTCACTGTAAACTGAGTACAAAAGATTAAATTCTCCTACACTACAAGTTCTACTTCCACACCAGTTCTTCCCACTTCAACAATTATTATCTTATCTCACCATATCTACTAATTCAACAAATGTATTGCCCCGCCAGATCACCAGCTCTATTACTCTACTAGGTATCCTAGCCCAACAACTCTCCTACTCTACCAGATGACCTACTTCACAAGTTATCTTTCCCTACCAGCTCTATTACTCTACTAGGTGTCCTAGCCCAACAACTCTCCTACCCTACCAGATGACCTACTTCACAAGTTATCTTTCCCTACCAGCTCTATTACTCTACTAGGTATCCTAGCCCAACAACTCTCCTACTCTACCAGATGACCTACACCACAAGTTATCTTTCCCTACCAGCTCTATTACTCTACTAGGTGTCCTAGCCCAACAACTCTCCTACCCTACCAGATGACCTACTTCACAAGTTATCTTGCCCTACCAGCTCTATTACTTTACTAGATATCCTAGCCACAACTCTCCTACCCTACCAGATGACCTACTTCACAAGTTATCTTTCCCTACCAGCTCTATTACTCTACTAGGTATCCTAGCCCAACAACTCTCCTACTCTACCAGATGACCTACACCACAAGTTATCTTTCCCTACCAGCTCTATTACTCTACTAGGTGTCCTAGCCCAACAACTCTCCTACCCTACCAGATGACCTACTTCACAAGTTATCTTGCCCTACCAGCTCTATTACTTTACTAGATATCCTAGCCCAACAACTCTCCTACCCTACCAGATGACCTACTTCACAAGTTATCTTGCCCTACCAGCTCTATTACTTTACTAGATATCCTAGCCCAACAACTCTCCTACCCTACCAGATGACCTATCCCACAAGTTATCTTGCCCTACCAGCTCTATTACTCTACTAGGTGTCCTAGCCCAACAACTCTCCTACCCTACCAGATGACCTACTTCACAAGTTATCTTGCCCTACCAGCTCTATTACTTTACTAGATATCCTAGCCCAACAGCTCTCCTACCCTACCAGATGACCTATCCCACAAGTTATCTTGCCCTACCAGCTTTATTACTTTACTAGATATCCTAGCCCAACAACTCTCCTACCCTACCAGATGACCTACACCACAAGTTATCTTGCCCTACCAGTTCGTCTACCCTACCAGCTCTACCAACTCCCCCCTCCCCCTAACTCGCTTGGCCTTTCAGCTAAGCTCCCCTACCAACTAGCTCTCCTGCCGTACCAGATATCTTAACCTACCAGCTATCCTACTCTACCTTTTACCAGCTCTCCTACTCTACTAGCTACCCTACTCAACCAACTTTCACATCCTACCAACACTACTACCCTATTTAAATTCATCGGTTCTAGTGTTTGTTTCCACTTATACCCTACTACTAGCTTGATCCGACACATATTCTCAACGTTCTGTTCATGTTTTAAAACAGAATAATATATTATAAAAAATAATTTTGTATTTTTATCTTGCACAGTTACTATCTTATAAGCTTAAACCGTTAAAGTCAAACACATGACAATCTATCAGTATATGTGAAATGTATAGGGAATGATTTTCTTGTAATTAAATATGCCTGTACTAAAGAATATACTCTATCAAAAAAATGTAATTAAATGTTTACTTCGTGTTGGTTTTTTTACTCTGAACGCTTTGAAAATACCGTTGGCTTATTAAAGCATGGAAAAATAATAAAATAGCCCGAGGAAAAACTGGAAAGGAGGAATGGGAATGTGGGAATGACATGAGAGAGAGAGAGAGAGAGAGGAGAATGTTTAGAGGAAGAGGAGCGATTTATTTATGTCAGCCAGGAGGTATTTAACATGCACTCTGTGTACGTTAGATTTGTTTTAATTATGGTAAAGTTTCCTGTTTATTAAACACGTATGGCTCAGTGCAAAGCCGCAAATGAGTTACAACAGTAAAAAGTGATGATGTACAAACAATGTGTCTTTCCCAGCCCCTTCGTGTTAGATTTCCCGCCTCGTATGACTGGAACAGTATTTCAACAGTAGAGCGTAATTTGTATTCACATGTCATTAACATGTGCCATTATTCTAGCTACGAGTGAATATTTGTTAGAAATATATTCGGGTCTACTGACTCCTACGTAAAGATTTTATTTTTATCACTGCGTCTGACGATCTATTTAGGTTACAAGCATATATGATTACTCTAACGGCGTAGTAGTGAAGAAGAAGACATTTTAGAAGTAATCTACCCGCATTTTAGTGGGAAGAGAGTGGGAAATCATTTTTTAAAAAAACCTCAGAGACCCAACCAGGATTCAAACTTCCCCAACTCCCCGTCATCAGTAGACAATTCTAACACAATAATGACGCCCTAGATCATTCGGCCCACTGAAGTGGGTACGAAAAGATGATGATTGAATATTTGATACTGATAACAGGAGGAATAGCCTGGTCCCATCGAGTAATCTCCGTGATAAACCAATGGATTAAAAGTTGCAAGGATTATTCGAGACTCACATCAGTGAACACTTGGGCTGAATTTCATGCTCGTTTATTCTGTTTCGTTACCATGGAAGGTTGGTGTTTTAATCATCGTCAGAATGGCTGTTATTCCTGAATAGTTTCATACTCTTTCTTTACGTAATTGCATATGCACCTCCTATAAATTATACCTTCCTTATCCATCCCTACTTGTTTAGTGTATTGTGCGAATACACTAGTGGGACGTTGTGCTTGGTGCATTTTAATAAAAGGAAAATATTTTTTTAACTGGACCTTGAGCTTGTTACTTTATCTCGACACCTCGGAGAGAGAAGTATTGTGATCGTCAAAAATATCGAATTTGGTATTTTGATAAATGTTGACGTTTCATGACCCCCCTGAAACAAAAAAAGTGGATTTTAACAATGACGACTATTTCTGTCTGTCCGTCCGCCTGTATGTCTACACCTCAGGCTAGAGCTGGAACTATTTTACTGATTAGGCTAAAACTTGGTATCTGGGGTTTTCATAAGGTCCCCCCCTCAAGGGGTGTTTGAATTAGATTTATAACCCTAAATTTAATGGTAAGTTTACATACAGAAGGGCAAAAAGAGAGAAAAAAAAATAGTTTGTTCTCGAAATTCGCTCAAAAGATGTTGATTAAATTCTATATCTAGACACTGTTTATCATTATAAACAAGATTGCCCCTCTCATTTTATCGTGAAAATTACTTTAGGGGTTCCTTACATGGGGGATATTTTCCAATTTGATCTTTTCGCCACAAATATTTTAGATATAAAATAACTTATCATCGTAACGTTGTAGTTCTTTTAAAGATAAAAACCTTTTATTTGAAATATATTTTTATGGAACCAACTGTTTTTTGAGCTATAAGAAAATATATCAATTTTTTAATTCAGGTCTTTGAAAATTAATTTGATTTTATGCTCTTTGGTGGACAAAATTGTTTCTTTTTTCTAACTTTTTCTGTAACATAGTTCCTAATGCCATAGAGTATAGTAACAGTGTATATTATTTAATTTGATATTTTGGTATAGTGTTTACACAACAATGTATAGACCTATTATTTCCTTTCACAATGCTTACGAGTTTTTAGTAAATGTCTATTTTAAGATAAATGCGGGAGAAAGTCTGTGTGGTGTGCTGTACATATCCCCCTCCCCTCCCCCCAAGCTCACTCCATTGGGTTGTATCATATATCATAAGTCCTATCCCTCCCCTATATTGTAGGAATGAGGAAGGTGAAATTTTGAGGAAATATAACATCATTAGCGTGGAGAAAGTGTGGGAAACCATCTAAAAAAATCATCCTCAATACAACCAACTAATATTTTAATCCTGGTCTTCCCGTCATCGGCATCCCTCTCTCTTGCGAGAGTGTGACGCCCTTAAGATTATGCGACCACAGACAGTAAGTTCAAAATTTTATTTTTAGCCTACATTGCATGGAACAAAGTGAATAATATAAAATTTTCCATTTTTTATACCATTTTAATACGTAGTTTAATGAACTGTAATAAAAAATATGTCAACAAAATAGCTCCGTTTTCTATCATTTTAATAAAAAAAAATTTTGAGATATATTAATAAAGCACCGACATATTTATTTTTTCTAAAGGGGGAAACTTCCTGTTTTCTTTGTTGTATGTTTCTGTGCTTTGGAACTCATCCTGTTAAGCTTCCATCTTTATCATAATACATAACATTGTACTGGTCACCGTCACCCGTAAATCCTCTACCTCTTTTGATACCATTCATGCAACAGTACATCTGAAGGGAAACATTTCCTCTTTTTTAGTCTTTCCGCTCAAACTTGCAGGAATATAATGCGATTTAGATCATATATACACATGGTTTTTTTTAGTAATTTTGATCATTAAATGAATGAAAAGTTTTATCACGAAACTTTGTCACATTGAAAACGACGGTGTATTATAGATGTATTATTAAATGCTATACGTGGATTTTTAGAGCGACAAACTTGGTACGTACAAATTTAAAATTAATATATTATTTCTTGACCCGTTTCGGAGGTCGATTGGTCTAAGGCGTCACTCTTGCAATATACTAGATTGCTGATCACGAGGATATTGAGGTTCTAATCTTGGTTGGGTGTACTGAGGGTGGTTTTCCTATTTAGTTTTCCGCTCTCTCTCTCTCCACGCATTTGCAGGTACACTTCTTTAAATTTAACCTTTTTCATCTCGATCACAACAGCGTAATTAGTACAAGCGAGATAGCCCCAACGGGTAGTAATATAAATATATATATATATATTTATATATAGATAGGCACCACGTATTACTTACAAGGCCCAACGCGTAGTAATATGTATATATTAGTACCACGTATTACTTACTAGTAGTAATATATAGTAACGGGTAGTAATATATATATATATATATTTTACGGGTAGTTTTATGTATATATATATTTTTAACTAGTAGTAATATAAAGTAACGGGTAATACTACCCGTTGGTGCTGAACTCATATGTACTATATATACATACACGCATATATTTACAGTACATATTTATATATATTTTATAAATGTTTATAAATATTTATATGTATATATTTACACAAGCTACTCATTGGTTTTGGTCGTATTAAATTGAACTAGTTCGCACTTGTTATAAGTGTGTGACAAAGTCTCGAATGATCTTGTTGGCTGATGGCTGAGAGGTTGAGGTTCAAATATGATTTGTTTCCATTAATAGAGATCACCAGTAGAATAGACGTAGTATAGCTACTTGGAATTATATTAGTAAAAACAATATTTTATTTGGTTTTTCAATTAGAAAAACAATGACGTAGAACCTGAAAATCAAATGGCATAAATTATAAAATCTTAAGCAGTGGTTTTGAACTATAGGTTTGATTATCTTCCCATTAATTAACATTTATCTTAAGCACACCAAGAACTTATTTTAAAACATAAATAAGTTAGTTAATTATCAAAACTTTTCTTCCTAGTTTTTTTAGGGCCGTATCTTACTACCTGTTCAGGTTATACGCATTTATCCCTAGTTTTACTAATGATTTCTTATATGAATACTATATTCTAAGGAATGTGTCCTAGTTTCACTAAAACACTTTTTTTAATACATTTAGTTTAGATATTAGATTTACGCAAATGAATATCGTAGGCCTAAGATTTAGAGAAAACATGGTACATTAATTTTTAAATGTAAGTACTTAAAAATTTAGTTAATAAGAGCCCTTTGCTTGTTTCAAAGAACATAGTTTTTTTTACATTATATTCAAATTAGGTTAACTTCGAGGGAAAAAAATGCTTTCATTACTAAATTATTTTCGCACGCCCTTAATGAATATTTCACTCGAACCCAGGTTGAAAACCACTGTGCTATAGGAATTATTTATTCTATTTTAAATTAAACACTTTGGTTAGTTTGCAGTTGCACATTTATTATTTAATATTAACTTATAAATAGTCTTGGCCGTTTGTTAATTTGACACTAAAATAAATATTTCTCTTATACTCTTAAGTGCGGGATACTAGCTTCTAAAACTGCCCTTAAGATCAACTATGTATCATTCATGATCCACTCACAAGGGTGAACAAACGGACTGACGTTAGTTTCCACCAGACCACTTTATCAATGATGAGGAGGTTGGGGTTCTTATCCTGTTTGGATCTACTAAAAGTGTGTTTTATTAAATCGTTTATCATTCTACATACAAGCAAATGCATGTGTATTTTAAAAAAAATTCAACATAATTTTTCCCTAACCTGTTAGAATAATTAAAATAAGTACTTCCCAGATGGCAAGTAAGTATCGAGGGAGGCTGGGGAAGGAAGGTAGGAGGGAAAGAGAAAATAACAACTAAAATATCCCTATAATTCAGTCAGATTCAGACGGGAAGAAACCTTTTTGATGGTTACTAAAATATACCAAAATAATCTTCAATCATGTGATCCGTAACCGTAACTTTTAATGAATACTATCAATATGTACCCCCTTCAGTGGACAAATAATCTTAGGCGTCACGTTTGCAATGGACTGGCTGCCTATGATGAGGATATCGGGGATTGATTCCCAGTTGGGTGTACTGAAGGTAATAATAATAATAATATTTAGCACCACGTCTTACTACCCGTTCGGGTTATACGCCTAAGTACTAATTACGCTAATGGATTAGGAATTAGGAGGTTTGAATTTAGAGGAAGTGAACCGGCATTTGCGTGGAGGGAGATTGGAAAACCATTTAGGAAAAACCACCCCCAGTTCACCCGACTGAGATTCGAACCTCGATCTCCCCGTCCTCGGCAGTCGGCTCAACACGACTAGCCGTTATGCCAACTGCGCCACCAGGCGGGTTACTAAAGGTAGTTTTTCCTAAATGGTTATCCACTCTACCCCTAGGCAAATGCTGGTATACGCCTCTAGAGTCAAATTCTTCATCCCTAACACATTAGCCTAACTAGTACGTCTGTATATAGCTCAAACCAGAAGTACAACTTGGTGCTAAGAAATCAGTATGTATAAAATAATATCAATCTTGACCTAAAAAAAGTACTATTATATTATAGTAAGTTTCTTCCTACCATGACCGTACTTTACATAGCCCTCCAGTAATGTGAAGTATCGCCCACATCCGAAACTGCAAAGTCTCGCCTTTGTGTGTGATTTTAGCCACTGGGAATATACAGAGAGCACAACAATTTGGTCCCTTTGTGTTAAAACACAATTGTGCCAAGAGCACGCGCTCGAAGCACTCACTGGTCCTATTCATCCGCTCAACGGTAACAATCTAAAATTGAATTTCGGATTAAATTTGCCTCTGTATGATTCACGAAGAAGCAGGCTGTGGTCAAACGTGTACAGAGATCCCTGTTCGGCTCTTAAATAAAACACACATTGGTATGCAGCTGACTATTGCGAGCGGAGAAGAGAATTAACAGGAAGAGTCCGTACTTCCTTTTAGAGAATACATTTTAATTTAAGATGGGAGATTCCATCGTGCACTTAAGGTGGTGATGCAGGGAAGGCAAGAAAATATAAGTATTTTTGCAGGTTTTAAAAAAAAATCAAAACATGTTTTTGGGCCAAAATAAATAAAATGTCGCTTCAGTACAAACATAGATTTTAATTTTATTCACATGGTGATATTAACACTTCTTGAATAGCTTTAAGGATTGTCCTGTAATTTTATGACAACATTTTCCTCTTAATCTAAAACGTTTGTCATTAATTCCGCATTCCTCATTACAGATATTCATCAACTGTTGATACCACCATTTGATGAAAATTAAGCTTTATTTTGTACTAAAGAAATATTAAATTTATTTTGGCCTAAATAATACTGTACTATAAAAACTGCAAAAAAATATTGGCCTTATTTGGCGTTCCCTACTCCCCCACTTTAATGACGGGCATTTCAACATACCTGAAGAGTCATGTTTCACCTAGCGGATAATACCTCAATTAGTTGGGTAATACAGCTCAAACCATACGTCACATAATGTATATCTCTGTTGTTTCCTTAAAGAAAACTGTGAATTGAGTATAGTGATAAACCTTTTACCATAATTATATAAATGCGACAAAACTGAATAACAAAACAAATAAAACATTATTTTAAAACTATGAATCGATTAAATTAATCCCGATTTTGATGTTGTAAATTTAAGAATACAGAAAACTCTTCTATGATGTTTTACAGGACCAGGTATTACTACCCGTTTGGTTTATATACCTATGCTCTAGTTACACTAATGGGCTAGAACATTAGGAAGGTTGAATTTAGAAGAAATGTACCCAAATTTGCATGAAAGAAGTGAAAAAACAACTCACAGTAGGCTACACCAACTGGGATTGAACTTTGATCTCCCGTCATTGGCAGTCGGGTCACTTGCGAGAGTGACGCCTTAGACCATGTGGCTACCGAAGGGGTCACTTTTGATTCGTTATTTTGTTCAGATAAATCTGGTATCTAATATCCTCGTTAATAGGTCATGAGATGGATTTAAAGTCTTGTCGTTTAAGGACCTTGCCTTATTGAATGGAAATATAGTTCAACTATTATTTTTATTTTGAGAAACGATGTTTCGAAACCTCATTACTACTAAAACCAATCCTTAATTTGTTTTAATTTGTCTCCTATGAACCAGTAAAAAGTATAGCCTTAAAAGTGTTTGAAGATGGTTCAATCTAAGTTTCCAACCATTTTCCTTAAAATCAGAACTGAAATTCCTAATGAACTTTCCTAAAAAAAAATAGCTAAATTAACCTCTTATAAAGATAATTGAAGTCATAAGACCTAAAAGTAGGATTTTTAATTATACAGGAATATATTGATATCTTTCACCTCGATTTTCACGTGAACGTTTTAAAATAACAAACAACATTTTAAATAACGTGGTATTTTTGGGCGTCCTCAACGCATCTCAACGCTCCAGTTGGCTGCCCCCTTAAAATCATAAAATTACATTAATGTAATTTTTATTATATTTTAATTAATTTATATTTTCTCGATTAACTTAAATTTTCACAAAAATAAACATTATTAGTGGCCTTCTTAATACGTTTCACAACTTTACGTTTAGGTTTGCTATCCTCCTCGTTGACAGATACTTAGTGGTAGTTTCCTTCCTTTTCCGTGGGGTGGAAGCCTCCTTCTTTCTTGTAGGTTTAGTGACGATGAGATTGATGAACTTTTTGTATTCGTTAAAAAGAACGATGATATACAGAAAGGAAGGATTGAATGAACCTTCATCGTTCTGTAGAGCATTCTCTATCAACTCACACACTTTTCTTTTACCCATCAGACCTAAATCGTTTAAAACATTCATAGAGGAATAGGACATTTTATTTTGCGCAAGTATATACTGAACCAGAATGACTGGGACATTTTTATACTCTACTTTGGGTTTCAAGCTTTCTCAGAGAAGGATAACCGAAATGTTTCAACTCGTAAAAGTTGTACTCACCACTGTTGTCGATGATACTTTCTAGCCAAGCTATCTTCTCTGCTTCTTTAATATTTATCATCTTTTCCCTCTCCGGATTCTAACCAATGAGCGTACTTTGTTCGGAGTACGGCTTATCACCGCTTTGCTAAGACGATCGATAATGATGGGTAATCACTCAATCTATATTCCTCTTACTTCGTGATGAAAGGTAGTTCATCTCAAACGGAGGGCGGAACATATAGTTGGCGGATGAAAATTTGATACGGCTACCTCCTTGAAATAGAATAATTCTTACTCTATCATTAACCAACCTCTGCACGTCGATCAACACACTGTACGAGTGCTAATCTCTAACAAACCATTTATGATGCCATCTTGATTACCTCACTGACGGAAGGATTGTAGCAGATCGACCGTGACATATGAGGCAGAAGGCTTTAGTATAGACAGGGATATACTATTGCTTCTCGAACGTTATATGACATGTTTTCATAACATTCTTGAGAGTATCTTTCCGCCGGCTGGCTAGGGTACGTATGATTTGAAAACGGTATGGCTCAGTGGTAAAAGTTAGCGTTAGTTCCGTATTACAATGTCTGGAAATTGAAGTAGTCTTCGTATAATTTTGGGAAGGAATCTTAGTTAAAGTGTCCAAGTCCATATCTTCGTGAGGTTAAATTTACTGATTTCAGGTATAGTTTAGCTGCTCGTAGTCCCCATTTGAGATACCTTGGTTAAAATACCAGTGGACAGTCACTTAAATTATTTACCGTGGATAAGGATATTAGGACTTGAATCTTAGCGAGGTGTATTGAGGATATTTTTTCCTAAATTATTTTCTACTCTTCCTCCACTTAACAGAGGGAATTTTTTTTTTCCAAATCGTATCTTTCCTATCTCTACCAAATTAGTGTAAATATGCGTACATCATGGACAGTTACAATACTTGGTCCACATTTAGTTCTAAATGCAGTTTGAGATCTTCAAGTCGTGCAAAAGAATACAGTTTTCAAATGACTCTGACGTCCTTATAAGTAAATAGCTATTTACGCTCTTAAAAAATCAATATAAATATGTGTATTCCAGTTATTTCCCTCTACTACTCTTGCATAGGAGATTCCCAATCTCACATTACTTCAATTACTTATTTGCTGTGGGACATGTACATGACGACCAATATTGGTTCTGACTGTACTAAATACGGTTTATTCCACATATATTGATGTGATAACTACTTTGAAGTGCCTGAATTCTATAATACGGTAGGGAAGTGTAATTTTCAAGGACTTGAGTGGAACATACTTGTATCATATTACTCCACATCAGAGGTAAATAGGTTATACGTAATACAACTAAATAATATATCAATCATAAAGCTATATCATTGCTAGGCTACACGTTATAAAGTAATCAAATCAATAATGACACAATCTAGTCTACATTTTATATCGACAACAGGACATGAACTGTAAGATACAGTAAATCTAAAATACAACATTAGCATTACAGTGTTATGTATTTTTTTAACATTAAATAAATAACGTTATTATGAGGGAATTGTGGAAATTATTATGATAAATATTAAAATTTTGACATCGCAAATGGGTTGTGTTGTATTCAATAAATTATATTTGTTGATTAAAATATTTTTGTCACATTGCTCAACTATTCGGCTGATATTAAACAACTTTTTTCCCCCCCACCACGTCTCACTAATAGGTCTGGTCAAATGAATATTCGCATTCAATCTAATGGAATAAGGGATGACTTGATTAGAATTTAGATAAGTTTATCCTAATATGTATAAAGGAATGCATGTAGTAAACTATTTTAGGAAAAAACAGCCCTAGTACACCCAGTTTGGACTCCAACCTCAACCTTTATATCATAAGTAAACTAGGTAGGACAGGACTGCTATTTAGTTAACGTGACAATATCTAGGAATAGTGACAATATTTAGGAATAGTGATAATATTAACTTTTAAAATATCTATTTTATGGGCGAAATAAAAATAATACTCTTTCTTATGCAATATTTTATAAAATAGTTTTATTTACAGAGCAGAGCAAAGACAAGATCATTTGCTTTCTCGTTGTAGTTGGCTGATTATATCAGCCATGACAGTTTCTACATTGATAGCGAAGGGGCTAACTATTTTTGCCAGGAAAGGTCTTTTCATATACCTTACATGGTTCTTTGGCATGCCACAATCGATTTGGAACAGACTACTTTACTTTCCCTCCAAAGGAAGTTGTGCTACGAATTTTTATCGCTCAAGAAAAATCCGTCGACCACTGCTGGGTTTGAACCCTTGAGCATCGGGTCCTGAGGCGAGCACCTTAGCACAAGATCACCAAGGCTGACCCATAAACTACTAAATAAATCATCATAAATTAGGATATTTTAGCAAATGATATTTGTTTTAAATTAAAATTCTACTCGTAGTTCATTTAGATGGAATTATATAACTAACATTATTATAATTGGTGTAGAAAGACGTTGATTATAGGGTTTAAGTGACCCCAAGAGTTTAATGAAACCCACATAAATAGAATATTCACATATACTATAAAAACTTAGTTTGTCCTTATTTTTTCTTTCCTTCTTTCTAATTTTATAGTTCATTTTACATTCCACTAGCCAAATATTATTTAAATTTATATTTATATTCACTCACAAGATTAATTCTTCAAAATCTACTATTTTTATACCTATTAGCTTTTTAACATTTCAAATAAAATATGTTTTTTGGTACATCCAAATGATAACGGAGAACACAACATTTTCTTGGAATGAAACTAATTAGTGAGTTGAGTCTCTTATAAAAGGAATGAATATTTTCACTATCTACTGTAAGATTATACTTGAGGTATATTATAACTTCCCTCTCCCTCTTATCCATCTAACCTCCTCCTCACACACCCACCTACACACCACACACACACACACACACACACACACACACACACACACACACACACACACACACACACAAGTGGCTAGTACCATTTAATAAGCAGCCGTAATACACAATTTGGGAATCAAACTCTGGCCTTTCGATAAAGTGATGAACAGTCAAACAAACTCTCAGCTCTGGCTGTAGCTATTGAACTGCTGTTTGGTAGGTAAGTCATTAATTTCTTATTTCAACATTCTCTCGACTAATAGCGTGAATAGAACACGACCTTCGGGAAGGGAACCTTATGTAAGTTGTGTCCTTGGTCAGATGACTTTAGTCAAGAGATGACGTCACTGTCCCACTAACAGCGTCACAATTAGCCTGCAGTGTAGCACTCACTTGTCAATTACCGGTTTAAATTGGAGGAAAACTTATTTTTAAATGGAAATAAACTACTTTCGGTGAGTGTTGCGTGATTGTTTGATGTACAGTACATTGTTTCATGTTCTCTCATAAATACATATAGTTCTCTCTAAGCACCTTCTCTCATTCACCCACTTAACAATCCTTGAACGGATAGTGATTAGGGACATGAAACAAACATGTGTTTTATCATTGGCAAGGCGGAATTTTTTGCCAAGGTAGTGATGACATGTCAATAACGCCCCTTCCCTTTCCCCTCATTTCTATAAAATTTAATTAGTGATTCTCTCACAAACAACCCATTCACCAGGCTAATATTAATGATGATAGAATTTAGTACATACCAAACCCTTTACCAAAGACCATCACAAACGGGCTCAAAAGGACCAGAAATATTTGTTTATAACCTTCGCTTTCCCCACCCTCATTTGTGAAAATGTTTAGGCCTATTATTAAAAGGACTCATTTACGTAATGATCATTTAAACGTTTGTATGATCGTGATCAACCACATATTAAATATTTAGGTTAAAATTCCTGTTATATTCTAAACATTTATTTTCTAGTTAATGTGACATAAAATAGTAACATGTGTGAAAAACTGAGTTTTTTGTCAAATGCAAACTGAAAAGTTATTTGAGATGACTCCTATCAATACTTTCGATTCCACCTCATATGACCAACTAATAGGCCTACTAGTACCAAAAACAACATGGATAAGGTAAATTAAAACCTGAGGGCTATTTATACTATCTCAGAAAACGCTCAAATTGTGATAAGTCTCTCAATGTCATAAGCAAATATACTCCAAATACAATTAGTAAAAATTATGTTTGAAATAATTATATTTACTAAACTTGCTAGGCTTGTTAATTAGGATGTAAACGCCAAGCGCTTGAAAAGTTGAGTCGTCCAAAGTTTGTCCAAACTTTTTGGACCATAGAGTCTTCTCTTGTCTTATATCAATAAATATTTTATTGAAACTGTCTTTACCAGGGGGGTGGGGAGTAGTTTTTTTATCATGCACCGTTTTTCCATTTCCCTCGACAGCTCGGAGAAAGACTTATTGAGAGCGTCAACAGATTCGAACTCGAGATCTTGATAAATGTCAACGTTTCATGACCCCTTGAAACAAAAATAAATGGTACGGAACTCCGCACTGACTTTCTAGCTCCATTGTCTAAAAATGGAGATATTTACTCAAAACCTCGTCCTACTTACGTAAAAACATTTTTTGACTCCCGTTTTAAAAATTTATAATTTATTTTTAAAGGATTGAAATCCTCATTGTATATTTGGACCAATAAAAAAGGTTGCTATTGGGATACACAAGGTGTCAAAACTTCGTATTAAAATGTTTACCTCTATATAAACTTTCGACATTTTACTATGGGAATGCACGTCTTCAGGTCAACGCATTGCTTTAAATTCCTAATTTAAACATGTTAGACCTATAAAATAGGTAAATATTGACGGAGAAAGATATTTCTATTTTCTCAATTTTTCTTTAACAATACTCCTAATTCTCAAAGCAATAAAGTAAGTAACAGTGTATATTGTTTTAATTATTATCTTTGGTATAATGTTTCTACAACAATGTATGGACTTATTATTTCGTTTCACAAATATCACGAGCTTTTAATAAATTTCTATATTTTTAAGATAAAAGCGAAAAAAAGTCTCTGTGGTGCGCCGTACCATTTATTTATATATAAATGGGATATGCACATTTACTTGTACTATGGTTAAGGAATAGTATGATTAAACTTAATAAGTACACCCCATCTACGGGACTAGAGGGGGGAAAACTAACCCTCACTCCATACGGTTAGGATTCAAACATCGATTTCCCCATTACCAGAAAACCATACTAGGTGAACTTGGATTATTTCTTGCTAACACACCAATTCTGATCAAAGATAAACTCCTACTTAAGAATATTTAAGTATTTTTACCTGTTGCTGGGGGGGGGTGGGGGGTCAGGGGCTAGAATACTGGTGTACTGAGGGTGATTTTTTTTACGTAGACAGATCGGTTCATACGCTTTTATGTAGAAAATAATTTTTTTTAACCATTCCTGTGTACACTTAGCTAATATTCGAACCCTTAGCTATACATAACAGGTAAACCAGACTAAATAAGTTCGACATTTATATCGTGTGCCCACCGATGGGGTTTAAACGTATTTAACGTACGACTTGACACACAATATAATTCTTTACAATGGCAATGATATATAACCTTTGCCAGTTTCTTAGACATTTTATAGAAATACATTTTATTTAAAATATATTGAGTATCAAGAGTTGGACTGTCGGAAAGCTGTATTTCACCAGCTGTTTAATAGACCGTGAATTTGGAGTTGGATGGCTTGACATTATAATATTAACTAAGTTTCATTGAAATGTAGATATTTGTTCAATAGCCCTACATTCATTATTTACTATGTGAGAAACTTTTTTTTTTGTCGCCGTGGTTTACTTTCGGTTCAGAATATACCGATGTACGATAATTACTCAGCTAGGTAGGATGAGAAAGGAGGAATTTAAGAGTTAATCTACCTGCATTTACATGAAAAGAGAGCAGGAAAACATTATTTTCCGTTGTCTTTAATAATGTGGCATAGGATTTTTTTTAAAAAGCTTTAAAATGTATAAAATACCTGTTACACTTCATTAAACTAATTTTGTATTATCGGGAGTGTGTCAAAAAACGCAAATTGTATAATCCACTTTTCATAGAAAATGATTTATCTGATAGCTAAATATTTGACTAAAGCTACTTCACTATACTCATATTTTAGGTAATTCTTTCTGCACTTTTGTTATTTTTGATAGATATTATTAATATCTAGAAAATAACACTATTTAAATAGTATATTGCAATTAATTTTAGATGAAAAAAATAGTATTTTATATAGGAGCCAAAGCCCTTTTCTAGTAAAATTTAACTGTAACAGGTCCCTCTTTTATTAAAACCCATGAGTAAGATACTCATGCACAACATGGAACCTTGTCACGACGACCTTTATTCTAGAAGAGAACCATCCCAAGACATTGTCTCTTATGGCATGCAGTTGGTACTTGGAAAGGAGAAGTTTCGTCACTTACAAGAGACTGGGTAGGATATCTCAGAGTTTAATCAACGTGCAGCGTTACTTTTAATATCAAAACTTCTACAGGGCTGTTTTAACTTATACATTTTCTGCTCTAAAATACGTAAGGAAAACAGAAATCTCACTATGAGAGATATAATATGATGGTGCATTGTGTCTTCCCTTGCCCATTGAGCCTCCACGCTTTGCTGGACATAATAATGTGACTGTGTGTCCTGTTACCCCTTTGTTCTTCGTTCTTTGACGATCATAATAATGTGGCAATTTGTCCTGTCTTGCTTTACTCCTTTATTCTTCATTCTTTAAATACCAAAAATGGCACATGTCTTCTTCTAAATCTTTAACCTTTATTCTTCAAATAACATAATAATACTTTCTCTCTTTATTTCCTTGACCTCTGTGTTTTTCATCATTTTGTAATGTTTTCATTTTATTCTTATTCTTCATTCTTTAAAGATCATAATAATAGACACGTTGTCCTGTCTTACTCTACCACATTAACTTTCGTTCTTTAAATAACAAATTAATATGGTAGCCTGTCCTGTCTTTCCTTATTCCTTTAAACTTGATGTGTGTGTTTTTATCACATTATGACTGTGTATACTTTCTTGCTTTTATTCTTTAGCCTTCATACTTTAAAGGACATAATAATATGACAATGTGTCCTGTCTTCCTTTATTCCATACGGCAATGTGTCCTGTCTTCCTTTTCGCCGTTAGCCGTTAATCTCTAAATAACATAAGAATTTGGCGGAGCCTCGTTCTTATCTTTAGCTTTCTAACCTTTTGTTTCCAAGAATATTGTAAAAGGGCAGTGATTTGTGCTTTTCTTTATCCCTTTAATAGTTTTTATTTTGGATAACATGATATTATGATAGTGCGTCGTATCTTTATGATAACATTTTTTCTCTGAAGAACATAATAATATGGCAGCGCGTCTTGTCTTTCTTTATCTCTATAGACTTTTTGTGTTGACTAACATGATAATATTATGACATTGTGTTGTGACTTTCTCTTTCCTACTGGCGTTTTGTACTTTGAAGAACATAATAGTATAGACACAAGTGTATTTTTAGATTATATATTGATTTTGTCATCAGGAACAGTCCTATTATAGGATAATGGCTGTGTCATCTAAGTATCAGGCACAGGTAAATCTAAGTCTATGATTGATGTAATGTTATGTTTATCTAGTTATCAGAGAAAGGTAAGGCCTCATTAATATAATGGCCAGATAGTTTTTAAGCTAAGTTATTTTAGATAGCCACAAAGAGCTAGTGCCAGGTTCATCTAGTGACCAAATAATGTTCATTTAGATTCCAAACAAAGGTAGGAAACTTCATAAGCTAAATTTTTGTCACACAGTTAGTTATCGGTCCATTTGGTGACCAGATAGATAGATAAATGTCCTAGGTTAATATAGTGATCAAATAGAGGAAGAACTAGCAGGGTTGATCATACTTGTAAAACAGGAAAAATCTGGGGAAAGTCAGAGATTTGAATGGGACAGGGAAAATTCAGGAACAAGTCAGGGACATTTAAAAAAAGTTAGTGGAATTTTTATTTATGCTAGAGGTAATTTTCGAAGTTCATAGTATAATAGCCTAACCCCGTATAAAATGCTAGTTTTATCTCTAGTTTATACATTTTTGTAAGGACAGATATTTGTCTTTAATAAGTCTTGTGCTAATATTTTAGTAGCAAACAGTGAAAATGATAGTATATTTTGGTACAGTACATAGCATTGCATATAAAAGATTTGGAGAATGCATAATTTTTGGTATGATATCTGAAAAAGGCAGATAATTCTGAAAACTAGAAAGTGAATCAACTCTGTTTATATTAATCTGAGGATTAGACAAAGGTATAGCAAGGGCTCATATAGGAACTAAACAAAGGTAGGTCAATGTTCATATAGGTTTCAGACCGAGTAGGGAAAGGTTCATATAGGAACCAACAAAGAGGTTTTTAGGGAAAGGTTAATATAGGAACCAAAAAGAGGTAGGGCAAGGTTATATAGGAACCAGAAAGAGTTAAAGCTATTTTCTTCTACTGGCCAGACAAACGAAGGAGAGGTTTATCTATCGACCCACCGGAAAACGTAATTCATGCCGAGATAATAAACTCACTAATACCACAACACTCCATGCTTCCCAACCAAACTAATCCATTAAGGCTCGAGTTTAGAGGAAAGGACGGTATTAAAAGAATGAAAGGGTATTTTAAGGGAAGCAAGAAGATAAAGAGAACAAGTATAGCGAGGGAAATGTTGACAGTGTGTGGGGGGAAATGGAAGAGCAGTGAAGGCGATAAATAGCAGGAATCGTGAGTCAAGCGCTAACGCTTTTGTTAGAAGGAAGTTAATTATCAGTCCTCTTTATCCTGTTCGGTTGTTTCATTTATGAGGCACTTTATGAAAGTTAAGTATTTTGTGGTAAGTTGTGTTACTTTACTAAATATGTAATGACTATAAAGGTTCCATGGAGAACAATTTGTGTGTCCAACTTAAAGCAGGATTGATAGATTTTCTTGGTAAATAATTATAAAGGAATTGTTTCTTTGGAATACACTTTTCGGAGGATTGAATCGTCCAACAAAAGATAATTTATCAAACAGTTTTTTCAAATGATTGATAATCCTTCCCTCCTCTTTATTCCCTACTCTCTTTTATTTATTTTTACTTTACGGTCCAACGCCTTAGCTCCATTAGAGTTAGATTCCTAACATGGCCGAAATATGTATCACTAGTAGCTAGGGCGGAGCGTAAAAACTTTTTTTTTCGAAATTATTTTCCCGCTAGTGCGGAAAAGTTGTGGATATGTTTCAGAAACATGTGTAGAAAATTTCAGATTAATCAGTGAATATCTTCCGGTTCCACTTTGGGTTCTAAATATACGAAATTAGTCGAAAATGATGTAAATTTTCAAATTTTCGTGACTTTTTTAATTCCAGATTTTTTCTTCCCACTAGCGCGGAAAAGTTGAAAGAATATTTAAGAAACATAAGTGCAAAATTTTGGAGTAATCAATAAATATCTTCCGGTTAGACTTTTGCGTCTTAACACATTCTCTGGCGCGCGTTTATCATAGCAACCTGCATTGTCCCGGCAGCCATGGTTACGCGCCAAATGTTTTCGATACTCAATTCTTTTATTCTAACAATTATATACTTTAGTCTAAGTTCTTTGTATTGCATTGCACTGTTAGCACTATCTATCAGCTTAGATATAAAATATTCAGACTTGCTTAAAGTTGAATTGTTCATTGATAGATGGCATTATAGTAAATTATTGCAATTAATGCCAGGGAACGTTCGGGCAGCCATAGACGTTGATCAAAGCCCACGCTAGAGACAATAGATGGCACTACCCTCCACTAAAAAGATTGCACAAGCGAAATCAAGGCCATCTGCGGGGAATTTCCCCATTAAGTTCAGTTTTCTCATGTTCGATCATTGTAGTTTGATCGTTGGTCGAATGTTCTGCTCGTGGCACGTTTGTAATACAGGTATTCATTTGTAATGTCTAAATTTTATTGCAAAATAGTACATGTGAAAGTGTTATCGAATTTTTAATATTGTGTTGAACTAGTAGTGTACTTAAAAGATATAACGGAGAAATGTCGCAATCGTCAGAAAATGTGAAGAAGCTGAAGATAAAAAGGAACAGTAGAGGTGATGTTTTTTGTCCCGTTTTTGGGTATCCAGCAGAATTAAGTACTCGCGTTCTACCAACATACGAAGATATTATGAAGTACTTTTTGTTGGTGAGAAATGAATTGAAAGACAATACAAAATCTGACCCACCTGTAGGGGCGATAGTGGTTTATGTGGCTGAAAAGGTTGAAACAATTTGGCAGGCTGCCTCAATTCCAACAGTTTCTAGGGAAAGAATAATCAAAATGATTAGATCATTTAATGATAAATACAAGAGCATGAAGAGATTTCTCGCTAAGAAACAGACGGAAAAGATTAAGTCCAAATTACTAATTTTCCAATCTGAATCAAAACAGCGTTTGTTTGATATTTGTTCTTGCAAGTGTGCATCTCTCAACAGATGTAAATGCCCACGTGAAAGGAAAGTTCCAGACTTAGAAAGACTGTTTCTTGAGGATCAGAGGACTTCAAGGAAAATGGTGATAGGCCCAGTTGATATTGCGACAACACAGAAACTTAGGAAACGAACGTATAGGTTTGAAAAGGAACAGGAAAGGTTCATAAAACAGAAGACAAGTGAAAACGCAACCACAGCTTTTTCATGTGAAGATTTGAAGTTATCTCATTCTTTTGATCTTGTTGGTGAGCAACAGTGTCAGGATCTTACTTATATACCTTCAACCTTATCGCAATCGAATGTAAGTGGTAAAAGTATATCACGAACAACCCGCCTTCCAGCCCTAGCTAGCGCGTGCGACAGAATGGGAGTGTCCGACAGAACTGCGGCAACAGTAGCAAGTGCACTTCTTGAAGACTTAGGAGTTGTGACACATGACGACATGTCCCATGTTATAGACAGGCATAGGATAAGAAGGGAAAGAAAGAAATATCGCATGCAACGCCAAGCCCAAGATTTCAATTTATTTGGCACCAATAACTTGAAAGGACTGTATTTTGACGGTCGAAAAGATCAAACTTTAACTCAGAAGAACATTGAGGGGACGCTGCATCAGAAAAGAGTGCTTGAAGAACACGTGACACTAATAGAAGAACCTGGCTGCAAATATGTAGGGCACGTGTCACCAATAACCTCTTCTGCTAAAGACATTACTGAAAGTATAACGACATTTTGCAAAGAACGTCATATTGATTTCACTACACTGTTAGCATTAGGAGGTGATGGGACCCCAGTAAACACGGGAAATAAGGGTGACGTTTTCCGCCGTATAGAACTATTTTGTAAGAAATCCTTACATTGGTTCGTGTGCCAGCTTCATGGAAATGAGCTACTGCTCAGGCATCTAATGCAGCACTTGGATGGCGATACAACTGGCCCTAAAACGTATTGTGGTCCAATTGGAAAACAGCTTCAGAATTGTGAACTTTTACCTGTTGTGGACTTTAAGAAAATTGAGACCGCAGTTCCTTCTGAAGAAAAAACTGATATGAGCACAGACCAGAGATATTTGAGGGATATCTGCACTGCAGTGACAAATGGTGTGTGTCCTAAGAATTTGTCACACAAAAATCCTGGAAATATTTCCCATGCCCGCTGGTTGACAAGTGCTAATCGAATCTTGCGTGTTTATATTGGTACACAGGATCCCTCCAAAGAACTACAAGCTTTGCCTGAGTTTTTAATGAAGGTTTACGCACCTGCGTGGTTCAGAATCAAATCGCATCCCAATTGTACAGATGGACCACGAAATCTTTGGAAAACAATTCAAGCTTCACGTTATCTTACAGACAATCTGAAGCTAGTTGTGGATCGCGTCATCCAAAGAAATGGCTACTTTGGTCATCCTGAAGCAATAATCCTTGCAATGCTTGTTTGTTGACCCAGACCAGAATGTGCGAGAACTTGCCCTCCGCAGGATTTTGAAAGCAAGGAAAGAAACGGGACCAGGAGTTCGTGTGTTCCAAATTCCTGAACTTAACTTTAAAGATAAATCTTACATTGATCTCATAGACTGGCAGAATTGCCAACTAACGGAACCTCCGATTACCACTCACTTGTCGAACGAAGACATAGTGCAACTGATGAAGTCTGGCGAATGTCCAGTGTTAGCATTGGGAAACATTAACTACCGGTGCCACACTCAATGTGTTGAAAGAGGAGTAAAACTGACAACAGAAGCTTCCCTTGCTGTCATCGGAGAGACCAAGCGTGATGGATACATCAGATCCAGAATGGAGTCAAGGCGTGTCATGCCATCGTTTGAAACAAAAAACCAATATAGAGTGAAAAATATGGAAACCAGTGAATGAAATGTGCTTGATGCACATTGCAACTTTTATTCTGGAACTCGAAACACACTTATTTCTACAAAGTTTGTGTTTTGCGTGGGTAGTAAGATTTTTTGTTTAGTGCTATAACTATTATTTACGAATATCTAATTTTAGTAAAATAAATGTCTAAAGCTTCCATAAATAAATGTTAACGCTAAAGTTTTTCATTTCTCCCTAAATTTTGACCCCTAATTTTCCATATATTTTTGCCTAATTTCGAATATTTCTACCTCAAAATGGAACTGGACGATATTTATTGATTGCTCTAAAACTTTGTACTTGGGTTTCCAATATATTCTTCCGAATTTTCCGCGCTAGCGGGAAAAAAATCTTTAAATAAAAAAAGTCACTGAACTGAGAAAATTTACATCATTTTCGGCTAATTTCGCATATTTAGACCCCAAAGTGGAACCGGAAGATATTTATTGATTAATCTGAAAATTTCTACACATGTTTCTGAAACATATCCACAACTTTTCTGCACTAGCGGGAAAATAATATCGAAAAAAAAGTTTTTACGCTCCGCCCTACTAGTAGCATGCGAGTTTCCTCTTTCAGATTGATGAATAAACGGCTGGGGGCTGGATGTTGTGTTTGTTCTATATATAAGTTAGTTTATAAGTCATGTGATGATAAAAGTTGGTTCAGAAAGTGCTCATTAAATACCTCAAATAGGCACAAATTATTATTTTTTAAATGAAAAATCAACTTTAAAAATTATTTTCGTAGGCTAAAGTCTAGACAAAAAATACGTATCTTGATTTATTTTACTAAAACTCTTTAATTTTATTATTAAAAAGCTACTTTTGGACGCATTCATATTTTTTTGCAAGTTACTACATCCACTAAAAAATAAATAAAACTAAACTCATTTGAAAGGATTATATTTTATTAGTATTTATTATTTAGTGCAGAAAAATCTTAGAAAATCATGATTTATTATTTCTCTATGCACTTAGTCTTACTACCCATCCTGTACACTTATTGGGTGGGGATGAGTAAGGCATGATTTAAAGGAAGTGTTTACTAAATTTTATGGAGGTGAGAGCGAGACCATTTAGGAAAAATTTATTTTTGAGATTTAAGCCAAGTACTTCCCTTCACCAACAAACCAAACTCGATGAGACTGACGTCATTATCTATATGCCCTTTGGTGTCAGTAATTTGTTTTTGAGGCACTTCAACATAATTTCTACCATCTACGTTTTTTATTTACTTAATTTTCATTTAATAGGCCTATGCTATAAGGATGAGGAGGATAACTTGGAGGAAATATAACTTACCACAGTGATTCTTTTTAAATACAACATTTGTACCCGAAATGGATTCTAGCTCAAGTGTACCCAAATGGAATATTACTCTAACATCTATTATTATTATTATTATTATTATTATTATTATTATTATTATTATTATTATTATTATTATTATTATCATCACCGCGTCGGGTTGTACGCATTTAAGTTAATGTGTAATGGTAGGGGGATTGTGAGATTAAATGGAGGACCTACAGTTTAACGTGGAATCCGAACCACGGTGGAGGCCTGGAACTCAACACAATCACAAGTTATAATTAATACACGTCTTTTCAGAGGTGAAGGAAGGGTTTTGCAATCAGATAGATATGTGCTGGGACCGAGGATTGAACCCCGGAGTCCCAGCACAGAAGTCTGACACCTTATCCCTAGACCACCAGGTCACCCTCTAACATCTAACACCTGTAATGAAATAGAATTTCTAATTGTAATAATTCTAATCAAAATTTTTTCCACCCTTCATATAATTTAAATTAATGAATATTTTCAAAATATTAAACTCACAGCATTCATATGTGCTAGAAAATCTTCTCACAATTGGGTGACTAAAGATATTTATTTTGTATTGTTGTCAACTAGATTTCATCGTTCGCAGTTACTCCACCCTTATTACGAACACTTGTGAAACATGGTTATAAGACATGTTGTCTCTCTCTCTCTTTTTCGCTCCATCTCATTCTTTCACTTCTCGAAGGGTAGACCATGGTGTAACTTAAAAATACAAAAACATGGATGGTTCTGGAACAATTTCCTTCGAAAGAGATACGTAAAAAGAATCGTCCCACAGCACTATGTGGGAATGGTCTGCAATCGAATGATCACAAAATTATATCAATTAACAGTCGTTCCATGGCACTAAATATGGACGGTCCGCATCAAATTAATCTCTCTATTTTCAAAAACAAAAACGGTCCGAGTATAAATAAACAGTCTTTGAGCTACCGTACTGGGCTAAGTGTATATATATATATATATATATATATATAATGAATACAGAATATTGAATTGATCAAAAGCAAGCTCTCATATATATACAGTAAGAAGCCAGCCCTTACTAAAATTAATAAGCCGGAGCACAACAAAACTCCAACCTCCGAGAGTCCCCTACCTTCACCACCTTCACAAAACAACATTATGAAGTGGAACCCAACAAGCAGAGGATTCATCATCACAATCTCACCTCACAAAATACACAACGAGGGGCTTCATAAGTGAGGAATAACGCATCACATCTAACACTAATGATAGTGCAGTTTAAGTCCATGCATCTAAGATAGAATTATAATTCTCTTTCAAACCTATTTGAAGAAGACTTGTATATGTTATAATAAATAAGAATGAGATTTCTCTAACATTCTAGAGGAAATATACTTCCTTATCCCAACTGTTTTGTATCAAAGACTGAAAATATAATTTATTTGGTGTCCAGAGCAGCGAGTTAAAAGGGCATAGAAACCAAAATCGATATCTGAAACTAACAGTTATTTTTAAGCAACCAGAACCGCTGCACGAACCCTAAAAATACAATTTCTAGGGATCAGAAAAAGGAATTAGAATCATTATACATCTGGTTTATTATTGTTTCTCAAGTTTTTTTTAAAATTGCCTTTTATGCCCTTTTCGCTTTTATTATTTAGAAATACTTTATTTTTCCTTTTCCCAAGATTTTTCTTCAAGGTGGGATGTATACCTTTGTATTTTTCTTTCATAAAGTAAACTTTTAATTATTGTAAATAATTTTTTAATGTAGCCATCTATTAACAGCGAGTTTTATAATAATGATATGGATATTAAATAGGAAATTAAAAGAACCAGAAACAAAAAGACCCCTAACTTTTATTTTCCTCCAAACGGAACCAGATCTGGAACTTTAAAATGGTCACTTGAACCACGTAAACAAATATCAGAACCGATAAATATGTTCGACTTTCTGGTTCAAAGTTCCTTAGAGAACAGTTAAGGTCATTCGACCATCAACATTTTTATTGCACAATTTTAACAAGTGTATAATTATAAACTAATTGTTATTCAATGGTTTCAAATCATTACAGTTCACTGGTTATAAGTGGTCAAACTTTCTATTTTATGTTTTTTGCGTACCACTGTTAAGCTGAAGCAATCAATATATGGGGCTGAAATTTTGTATAACTTTACATTCATATGAGGTGTACACCATGAAATATTTATAAAATTAACAATTTTGACCCCTTTGTAACTCGTGAACTGTAATGATTAGAAATCATTGAATCACTACTTTATAGCTTATTATTACTATAAATTTGTTAGCACTGTGCAGAAAAATTTTGATATTCGAATGAATTTATGTACTAGCGAACGTAGCATTCGAACTAACTTTCCTCGGTTTCTTGACTCATCTTTGAGGAGAATATCACTCACTGACTGTTGAGGATTCGACTCTGGTCAGAGATGACCTAACATTACTCTGGTTTCTTTGAAGGGGTATCTTATTCCCCTAGGTACAAACCCAGCTCTAGGCCACCTGGACTGAGTCCATATTCATTTTATTCCGCTTGTTCCCTGTTTTACGCTTTACGGGTATGTGAGCTAACAAGCAGTAAGTTTCCAGCGAAGCGTTCACCGGTACATTCCGTGTTGACATACACACGATAGGTGGGAGGGGGCGGGGGCAGTACTAATTGTATACTAAAGAGGAAATTTTTTTTTATTAATTAATGTATGCTTAGATGATAAAATATGTTTTTAATAAACATTATAAGCTGAAATCCTCATGGTTATAGGCACGTGGACTAGGACGAGACTATGAAGCTCATTCGAATGACAAACAGCTCTCCCTATACTTTAAATCATTATTGTATGAAAGGTATTTTAAAGCAGGTAAAGAGCTGTTGTCATTCGAATGGCATCTGTAGTCTCTGCCCTAAACATAAGGCTTGTCTATTCTTTTTTTCACTGATTGTAATGTCTGGTCTGGTTTGAATCTTGGTCAGATAAACCAAGGTTTATTCTTTCGAAATGGTTTCAGTTTCTTCATTAATACAGCTGATGTGGGTACATTTTGTTAAAATTGTATTTTATTCATACCTTGAAAAATGGTTTTATTATATGCGTATATACCGTACAGGTAGTAAGATATGGTGAAAAAATAATGCAGTGATGAGTTAAGCCACCAAAACTTATTTAGAAACCACCCTAGCTGTAGGGTATAATCTTATGATTAATATTATATAGACTCTAGACCTAAATTATCTAACATTATATTGTTTTGATTAAATAGTTAAAAGTACAAATAGTTCGAAACCTTAACCAAGTTTGTAACATCTGCCAATTGAGTTGATGGTCCCCGGCTTGATTTCAGACATGTCCAAAAAAGTAATCGTTTGTGAATATGAGGCATCACATTTCACAATGCTAAATAAATGGACGGGGAACTGGATGTTGTATCTGTCCTAAAATTAAGTTAGTTTGTAAATTATATGCTTATATTTTCTATTGGTGAAAAAGTTATCTTTATATACCCCAAATTAAATCCAGACCAAAAGGTATACTAGTTCATTATTTTCCTAGGAAATATTTTATTATGTAGGTGTTCATAAACTTTATTAAATTTAATGTTTGTGCCTAGCTCGTATATCGTGGCTTTAAAATATTCGTGTCATTATTAGACAGCTTTTATTTTAATACACTCTAAATCTACTTTTACTATAATCACAACAAAATGTTTATTATTTTCATATTTCTTCTGGCTTTCTTCAGAGCTTGTAGCTCAAGTAAGCGCAGAGAATAGAGACTAAATAAATTCTAGTTTGAAAGTAAGGACTTGGTTAATTAATTTTGAACTAATTAGCATAAACATATATAACAAAAAATTAAAAATTAGTGAAAAAAATAAAATAGTAATAACTTGTATTCATTTATTTTACTGCAAATATTTTTTTATCAATATGAATAGATAAAATATATTTGACTCAAGAAAATATGTGTAATTGGATAGAGGTGGAGCTATTTCTAAAACTTGTTTATAGCACAAACTACTATAATAAAACTTATAAAATATTCTACATGGACAGTTTAGATAACAAAAAAAGACCTTAAAATAAACAAAAGCAATTTTACAGTTTTATAAACATCATATTGTGATTTTTTTTCTAGGATTTTTAAGTTTTTTTGCCCAGTTTCAATGACAAAATTAGTACGCACAGTCTTTAATTTGTTTTTAGTTAATTTATATCTCAGAAATATGTTGATAGCTTGGGACAGACGTCCTCTTACAAATGTAAGCGAAATCCACCCAGTAATTGAAATTCCTATCGAATTTATTTCATGTATCCTAACAAAAACGTTCATTAATTCTTATTTGAAGGGTGTATGTGTGTGTTTTAAAAAAATGCCTTGTCTCCCCCTTACCCCCACTCATTTATTATCTTTATTAATAAAATAATAAAATAAAGAGTTTTTGTATCTGTCTGTTTGTCATGAGCATTGCGTGATACTACCGCACGCAGAGAGCTTAGTTTTTTTTGAAATTATTAGCCCCTGTGCACAAACATGTACACCTTGAAGCCGGAATTCTAAATTTGTAATTAGTTTTTTTAATTTACTAAAAACAAGGCTGGAAGAAATAAAACAGTTTTTTTATCTGTTTGAAGCAAAGAAAATCTTTCCCCGGGGTACCACAAAATGTATTTCGTAGTTAATTCAGGCATAGCCGGTTACTTCTGCTAGTCTCTAATAAAATTACATACCATTTATAAATGTCCTATAAATCCTTTTATTTAGTATAAAAATATTTTAACCTTTATTCACTCACTCACCCATATATTCGCCTATCTAGTGTAGAAAGATTTGAACATAATTTAGGAAAAAAATACATATTTAAAACACTCAACCAGGACTAAACTCCAACCTAGCCGTCACCAGACAGTACGAAACTTGCGCCTTTGTTCATGTGCCAATTAATGGAGGGTATTACCACCAAGGGCATGCGCGAATACATATATATATATATACTGTTTCACGATAAACATTTAATAATCCGGCCAGATTAGGATCTGGTCAACAAAAACCCGGACGTAAGGGCATATGATCTGGAAGCGCTGGTTTTATTTTAGATGTAAATTATAGAATATGTATAATTTGCATTATGTATCAACAGCTTTGCGGGTACGAGGTTTAAGATAAACTATATCTGGGGTTACGCGGACAAAAAAGTTCTAATAACACTGGTCCAAGACTCCACTATCGAAAGATACTGGATTGCTGTTGAAAAGGATATCGGATTTTGAATTCTGGCTGGCTATACTGAAAAGTTTTTTTTTTTTTTTACTAAATGATTTCCCTCTCTACCCACGATAATGTAGTAACATTTCCTCTAAATAATACTTTGCTCCTCCCTAGTTCATAGGTATATATTTTTGGATAGTTCTAACTTATAATAAAATGCAGTGCACACAAAAAAGTCGTTTAAAAACCAATTTCGTAAACAACATCTCGTTTATAAGGTGTTATCTAAGAGATTACTAACTTGGTAATAAGTTGGGGTGGAAAGTAACGCCAGTTAGGGTCAGTATTGAAAAAAAATTATGTGAAAAAAATATTTCCGTTCAAAATAAATAAAACATTGCTTGAGTAGATACAATTAGTTTTATTTTATACACATAGTAATTTCAATACTCTTTGATTACTTATGTTCCAAGGGTATTCCGTAATTTAAGCAGTACTTTTATCTTAATTATATTTGTTAATTCTGTGGTGCTAATGGTAGATATTCAATAACTGTTGAAATTATAGTAGCCCATGGCTTATTTGTGCTGACTGACAGATCACAGCTGACAGCTGACGGCTTGAAAAGTTACCAGACCAAATTATGTATCCCTACGCCGAACCATATGATCTGCAAAAACATGTGTTTAGCAGCTGTCACTTCTGACAGTCAAAATTTAGGTATCTACCTAATGTTGACTGTCAGAAGTCAGCTGTGAGCTGTCAGTCAGCACAAAGAAGCCCTGAGGCTACTGTACAATATGGATAGATAGAATTAAACTAAATGTATACACTGGAGCAATATTTTATTTATTTTAACAAAAATTTTGTTCTTATAAAAACTGCAAAGTTATGGTCCTTAACTTACCCTTACTTTAATCCCAGCCAAATGTATCTAATAGAGTATGTTTAGGCTTTGTATTGCTTCATTTAGGTCAAGGACATTTGAAATGTCTGGTCAAGGGGGACGTAGAAAATCTATGTGTTATTTTCTTCGGGAACTTTTGTTATAGGAAACTCTATTAGTGAGAGCTTAGCCCGCATTAAGTGGTGAATGCCCTTAAATTGGAGGTGAGTGGGCTGGTTTCTCTGGTAAGTCCCTGTAACGTACCCTAATAACCCCCAACCTTATCAGAGGGAACACACGTGACTTAGTGGACTAGGTTTTCTTCGTGTAAGTGTGTGAATGTGTGTGTGAATGTGTGTGTGAGTGTGTAGGGGGAGGAGGAGCTATTTAAAAACGAGTTTATGCTTAGTGCTATTAGGTTACTGGCCATCATTAAGGGTGCTCAAGTGAGATGTTGAATTATCTTTAACATTTTATTTCTGTTGTTGAATTGTCTGGATTAACAAACTTGTGTTCTAAAATAACCATTTTTGGGGGTATTTTTTAATATTTTATTTGTAGTGCAAGAATATATAATCTCATTTATATTAAAATTTTAATGATTATTTTAGTAAAACCTTAATAATACCATTAGAGAGATTTTATAGAAAAAGATAATTTGTTTAGAAGAGCCGACCCTCCCCCATACTTTCCTCCAATATGTTTATCTTAGGACAACACTTTTTAAATCAATTTCATACAAATATCTTGCCAATACAAAATTAAAAGGTTAACAAAAAATACAAAACTTGCTTGAAAACACTTAAGTAAACTTTCTAAAGAAAGTATGTTAGAAAAGAAGGGTGAATAGTTTAAGGAGTTTAATTTAAATAATAATAATAATAATAATTTAGCACCGTGTCTTACTACCCGTTCGGGTTATACGCTTTTATTTAACTTAACTTAAGGGGACGGGTCTATCAAGGCTGTTGAAGTTATTTCAATATTTCATAGTTAGATTATGGGTAATCTAAGGGACAGGACGAGGCGAGTAAATAAATAATACAAACTATAACTAACTATAACTACACTAACTAATACAAACGAACAGGACTCCCTGACATAAAAGAACATACTATAATTAAGTACAAAAAATTTAGTATCGCAAGACTTTCTCTATACTCTTTCATCCGTAAAAGTGAACAGAAAATTTTATTGTTTTTGACATTATATTTAATATCTATTTTAATCGGGTTTATGGTCCGTTAATATTATACTAAATGTATTTCACCAGCTTTGGTGGCCGAATGTTCTAAGGCGTCGATCTTGCCACAGACTAAATTCCAGTAGTATTCAAACTTTTTGTATTTACTTAGCACCGCGTCTTACAACCCGTTCGGGATGTACGCCTATTCAAACTTCTTTCTTCGATTATCCTCAGGTATATTTCCTCTTCAACTTTTACCCCAGAAGTGCATAATTCGTACTATATACATTCTATAATGGGTATTTCCAAATTGCATGTCCTTTCTTTAGGGTCCCTTGTGGTTAGCTCCAAATCCGTTCTTGGTTACCAAGTGTTTGTTTATTATGAAATAATATATATGTGTATATCTGTTTTCAATTTTACCCACCCCTTAAGATGTATTCGGATAACCCCAGCGAGATCGGTATTTTAATCCTGGTCTAGTATGCTAATGGTATTTTCTTCTTGGGGGTAAATTTCCTCTAAGTTCAAACTTCATAAGCTCTAACGCATTAGCATAGTTGGTACACCACATATAATCTGGACGGGTAGTAGGACGTGGTGCTAAAAAAAAACTTCTTTATCATAAAATATATCTTTTTATTCACACATACGGTTCCCATATTTTAATATATAATATTTATAACATGGATAAAATTAATAGTTTTAGATTTCTAAAAGAAACTGTTCCTCTGAAAATTATTTTATAAATATTTGTGTTTTGATGTTTACTTTTTTTTATCAAATAATAATATGTGTTCATTAGTGTTTAGAAAAGCACGAGATTAAAATGGTAGCGTTGACATGTCGAGAAAATAATCATTCACTTAATTTTATAAAAAAAAGAGTCATTTGATCTGGAAGCACAATATTTAGAGAAATACCTGTATTTCCCAGATGCAAAAATATAGTTCTCAAAAACTCACTTTCATTTTGTAAAAAAATGCCATCATCATATTGAATCACTTTCCTACATACTTAAGTCTATATTATTTAAAATAAATTGCACAACTTGTTAACACGAATATGAATTATTCATTATAGTATCAGGTCATTGTATTGGATATAAAAACAAGTTAACAAACCAGCCCATTCCTATGAGCACATGTCAGGGAGGTCAACTATCTTAACTGGGCTTCTGATGATAGGCGGCAAGTAGATCCACTGTTGATTATTAGTTTCTACTGTTAAATAACCAGGAGGCCTACTTTTGGTTCTTGGCTCCTGGTGCTAGGTGATGAGATCTATTTTTGTACTTGGTTAATTTTACTAAGTGAAAAGGAGAGCTATTATGATTCATGGATAATTGTGTCACGAATCAGTTGGATCTACTGTTGTTTCTTGGCCATTGTTATTTTAGAAGGTTCAAACTTTCTTCAGAACTGAGCATCACATTCCTCTTGTTTATTTAATTTGCAGGTTTTTTACAACTTGACCGTTAATATATTCAGCCTGTCCCCTCAAGCAACATACATTAGGCCATTGATTTTCAATATTGGAACTATCAGATCTTATCTCTGAATTATTTTCCACTTGAGAAAAATTGTATAACTAGGTACTAATCGCATTCCCCTTCCTATCTCATTATTTTGTCTTACTTCTTTTTTTTTTCCAAACATTTAGTTCCTTTTAGCTCTGAAGGCCCAAGGAAAAGCTAAACTGTGCTAACGCTTTAAAACAATAAAATAAAAACTTTGTTCTGTCAACAATATATCATATATGTTTCCAAATAAAATAAAATAACGTTTGTCGGTAATGTTGTTCAGAATGGTCTGCCATCCATCTGTCTGTGTTCTCATTTCTCAGGCAAGTGTTTAAATGTGTACACATGTATATATTCCCACGGTGGCTAACAGGGGAGCCTGTATCTTGCATGCCCCAGGGGTGTAGCTTCTGTTTGTAAATTCATCCCGCGCGTCCCGAAAGCTTGAGGGATTTGGGAACACGGCTTGTAAGGGAGATAGGGGGATGCAGAAACGGAATCCCTGGTACTCCCGTGGGAACGGTGCGGGCATCTTGCGTTCTTCACGCAACCTCTCGTTTTATAATGCGTGCTTTGGAATTGATACGAGACGCATGTTTTGTATTTTATTGTTGTTTCAGTAGGTAATGTAAGTGTTTGGTTCATAGCCTAGTGGTGTCGAGGAATCTGCTCATACCCAAGTGTTCTGGTTTAATGCTGGATAAATCTAATTCATTGATGCTAAACGGCCTTGACCCACAGATGTGATGCAATAAAACAATTTTAAAAACACGTGACCAAACTGGAATTTTTTTTTTTTTAATTATTGCATAAACAATAGAAACCCGATATCCAGATACCGGCTATCTGTTGTATACGTATTGCAACAGTGGTTTTCGTTAAATTCGGACAAAATTAATTTTCATAAACTTTTCCTAACTTCTCAGAGTTCTATGCATGGCTAGTAATTACTTTTAAGAAGTTCGAAGATTAATTTTTATTTTATGCTGCATAATAAATACGTATATATATATATATATTATTTGTTTTATTACGTACTATACGTACTTTACATACTAATACGCTTTTTTAATACTATATCTTCAATAAAGTTTTTTGACTGAAATCCTCATTTTTAAAAGATCAACTATCCGTATTTCCGAATATACGGACTAACCTAGGTCTTAACTCGTCTGGATTATCGGAACTCTATTGTAACCCGAACTGATGGACGCACGGATAAAAGTATAATAATTCTATTTTCTGGTTTTCTGCTTATATGGAGGTCGGGGTTTACTCGTGTGGTTTTAACTAAAGGAGTTTTTTTTTCCTAACTTTGGTAACCACACTCCATTCACTCTAATATTGATAGATTTACTCTAAACTCTACCTTACTCCTCTTTACACTATTAGTGTAACTATTCAAATATTACGGACGGTTAGTAAGACGTATAGAGCAAAAATATATTGCAAATAAAACTACAATAAGTTTATTTTGGTCACCGCGTCTCACTACCTGCTTGGGCTGTACGCATGAGAACTAATTACAATAATGTGTTATGGATGGGAAAAGATTTACTTTAGTTAAAATGTACCAAAATTTACCTGGAAGCAGACTGGAAACCCATGTGTAAAAAAACTATTAATAATACACTCAATCAAGATTTGAACCCCGAGTTCCTTATCATCGTCAGTCTAGTTTATTACTATAGTGACGCCTTATATCATTCGAACACCTAAATGTTTATATAAATATATATATTAAATAGATAATACAATTTAAAGATTAAAAATACTTAAAGTGCGTGCATCACATGCCCATTAATTCTGTGATACAGTTGGCTCGAAATCGTAGATTTACACGAACACTATTGCATATAGATCATTTTCAATCAAACATTAATGGAGATAAAGAGCTAATAGATATTCCTAATACAGAACATTGTTGAAATATTAAATGATATTTGGATAAAAACTTCATTGAAAAGGCTTTAGATTGGCTTCACAGATCAGTACTTTGCACAAATCTTCATTCTGTCATAATAGGGACATACTGTAGTTATTAATAAGAAACTTGGTCGCTTTGTCCTCCACCGTCACAGCAGGAAGTTACGAGCAATCAATGAAATACGAATGCGCTGCACACATTTATGGCATATCAAGATATGCCATATGTATTTTCTATTCCATTCAACTTTCATAACTCACGCGAGCCGGAAGCTGAGTTGGCCTGCTCTGATGCACGTTCTTAATTCAGCATACACAATTTACGATCTCTTTGACTCCTCGATTGCATTTTAATACTAAAAGAATGCAATAAATCCAATCAATATAAAATTATCAAAATAACTACAAGAATGTCGCAACATGGTACGTATGGACTTAAACTTACAAAGGTTTATTTAGGATCACTCATTAACTAAGCTAATTATTTAAATATATAGTTAATATGAGTCCAGAAGAATAAGCAAGAACTTTCATGCAAACGTGACTTGATAGAATGTAAGGGAAGGAGGGAGTTTGTATTGTTATGATATAACAAACTGACGTGTATGGTAGAATACGTAAATCCATCTTTAAGTATAAAATTATTATTCATTTACTTCAATAAATGACACCTTACAATCTATTATAACGAAAAGTATCTTTCTTATGCAAGCGAGATACATTTTCTAACATTTTATATTTTATATTCTCATATGTTTACTAGCGGACCCAACAGACAATGTCTTGCCTGAACGTTGGCTTTTCGTTTGGGTGGCATAATTGATTTCTATAATAAAACAAATACTATGTGATCATCACAATTACAAATTCACAATGAACTCCAATTAGTGAGTAACACAAATATTAGAAATTCAGTGTTTGTCAAGACAACATACAAAATAAAACATCTTTTCATTTTTGGTATTTCGTCCACAACTCCACAAATATCAGCTGTATCGAAAAACAAATATAGCTATGAATTATTCTCAGAAGTTCAATTATTCATAAACTTTTCAGAAGGTTTTAAAGGTCAATTATTAATGAACGTATTAATTTTTTAATGGTCAATTATTAATATTATATTCATTATTATAAATATTGGGGTGGTGGTGGTGGGGGGGGGGGTGAAATTTTGAGGTTACATATTCTGATATGCTAAAAATCTTTTTAAAAAAATCCCCCCCCAAAAATTCCCTAAAAAATAAAAAAATTCCTAGAACCCGATTGAAGCGCCACCTACCAGGTCCAATTGTGAATCTAAACCATCTACGGACCCACTCAAACACATACAAAAAATTTCATCAAAATCGGTCCAGCCGTTTAGGAGGAGTTCAGTGACATAAACACGTACAGAAGAATTATATATAATAAGAAGATGTAAGGTACTTGTATACTTTTCAGTGCTGGCCTGTTATAGGTCTTACGACTGTTGGCCAGCACTATAATAATGGAAATTGAAATTATTATTATTATTTGTGCATCAGTTAGTCTTCAACCTTAAACCCTAGTAATATTTGCACAATTATTTTATGGTGTTATTATGTTAGTACCGTTGTATGTTATTTATATTCTTTAAATTGAAAAATGACACTTTATAGGGGATTCGAAACCGTACCCTTGGCTTAGTACGCCAATGTTCTTACCATTGGGCTATCCAAGATTCATCTCTCAGGCTCATTCTTCACTATATTTTAAGGTAGAATCTGTGATGGACGTATGACCATCATCTGTTACCTAGGAACAATCAATTAAGATCGCAAGCTATCATTTATCGTAGTTACCTTCAAGGGCAGAGTGATCCGCCGGAACAGCGGGATATATCCTGGTTGGCCGGTTTCATTTGGCCAAATACTTAAAACTCATTTAAAGCTACTCATTAAGTGCAAATTGATTGTTTTTATTAAATTTTAATCAAAAGTTTGAGTGGGTGATTTTGGGGTGACCCAGAATACATAATTTGTCAATATGTGGATTGTTTTACACATAAAACAGTGCTGTTGGTTATCTTTGTGTTGTTTGAGTCAGAAGTACAAGCTTAAAATATACTTCCAGCTCGTGTCTAACAATTTAAAATCAATTTTGTTCACACCATTAGAAAGTAGAAGCTGATGTTTTAAGTGGACGAAATAGTGACTCAATCATCAATAATGTAGCTGAAATAGACTCGGGATTAAATTTACTAACGATTACAATTGAATACTTTGACTTCACCAATTCAGCTTACACTGAAATATTGCTTCAGATATATTTATGAATATATTATGTTTGAGGGTTGTAAGATGTGTAGTCATGGGCTGTTTGGAACCTTCCAATCCAGCCCTGGCCACCTTTGATTCAGGAGGGCTTTACGCTGCCAATAGTACAATATTAAAATAATAGTGAAGAAGGACCCTGAGCACGGGATGATTCATGGATAGCTCAGTTGTAAGAGCATTGTCGTATCAAGCCAAAAGGTCCTGGGTTCAATTCACGAGTTTATGTATCATTTCTCAATTTTAATATTATGATATTTAGATGTGGCTAAAGCCGTACTTGCCTATAATAGCTTGATTATATGGACCAGTATGTTAATTTGTTATTGATCTATTATAAGTTTAGTGATTTTCTAGGTTATCTTCTAAAACATTACTCATATAAAATATTTAAATAAAAGTAAAATTTGGTTTATCAGTGATTATGCCATTTTTGGAAGGCATTTAAAACTAAACAAGTTGGCAATTCCCTTTCGGCTAGTGTTTGGACCTAAATAAATTAACAAAAAAAAAGGTATTTATTTTGCCTAGTATTGATCCAAGTTATTTGTGAATATGTAAACATTTTCTCCTACAATATTTTTAATTGCTTTGCCCCTTTGAATATCTCAGATAAAGCAAAAATATTAAATTTTGAACTAAGTGGCCGATGGAGCATTAAAATCAGGTAATTTTATCGAACTATTACTACCGTAATTTTGGAATATATTATATTTTATTGCTATCAGTATGTATCTTTTGTGAACTATTTTAAGTTAATTTTTTAAATATATTACCAAACATTTAAATAAAAATATTTAAAATACCTAGCCATTTGGCTATGGTTTGCGTCGCCAATAATTATTAAGTGTCCGGGCACAAGTAATTATTAGTTTTAGGGTTTATAAAATCTTAAATATAACAATACTATATTTTGAATCCAAATTGAGAGTCTAATCTTTTAGTCATTGGAAGACCAAAGTGGGTACCCCGTGTAGGTAAGGCAACCGTTGTATACATTACTTCATCACTTGTAGTATAGGTCTTGAATACCAGGGGAAGTCCAATATCAAACCATATTTTTGTTGTTAATATTAAATTATTCATTTGTGGAAGTTGTTTTATTAAAATGTGTCTAATTAAGACTCGAAATGATCCAAAAAAAATTATTTGGTTGGAAAACCATTTGTACTCTCTTGATGAACATTATTTTATATAAAATATTAATAGGTAATGTATTTAACATTTTCATTGTCATACATTTTTAAACATATTTAAAACATATATTTTATCTTTTTAAATTACATTCTAATGAAATTGGGTAAAAGAAAAAAGTAATATATCATTACGCATCTATCACTTTACCAACTGATCTATCAAGGATCTCCTTGTAAGTGTCTCTATACGGTTCAAAGAGTACTAATGTAGATAAGTAGTAGTACCTCCACTTAGTACGAAAGTGCATTAAATTACAGAAACGAGTTCAAACCTTGTATTTTTTTATATTAGCGCTCGGAAGAAATATTACATTAAATAAACACGTATTCTCCTGTTACAATTAGATGGAGTGAGTAAGGATTTAAAGTATTAACTTATAAGCTATTCAAACTTCAATAATAATTGTTCTATTTTTATATAGAGTTAAAAGTGCTACAAAAGGCCCACAACAATGTTTATTTAATTTCATAACATTAAATGTAGTAGTTGGTGATTATGATCTGAACATAAAATATTTAATATTTAAAACATATTTTTGTTTGATTTATTTTGAAGCGTTAGAGCTGCCTTGAAAAATCATCACAAAGACTATTGCAGTCTTATTATACAGTAGTTGAGAGAGATGGGTGTACACTGGAGAGTCATAAACTGGATAATTCTTCCCAAATTTGAACCTTAATCTTCTTGTCATTGACATTTTGACATTTTAGGTTTTTTTTCCTTACTTTACACATTAGACTGAATGATCAACGATTTGTGTATCAAAGCTTCCATTCTTAAAATAGTATATATAAATTAGTAAGTTTGTCCCTTTAAGTAGGTGACAGCATACAGCCCGAATGGGTAGTAAGATGCGGCGCTAAAAAAAAAAGAGTAGGTGATGGTTTTCAGGACACGATCTTTATAAGGTTTGATAATATATTTGCTTTCCTTGTTTGATGTTAGTTATATCTTGTTTGCTTCAACGTTTATCTCAATTTTCTTCAACTATAATATGAAAACATACATATAATTTATAATTGAGATAATCTCTTATTTTCTGAATTAAAAGCCTTACAAAAAAATAAAACATAAAGGTATTATTTTTATGGTGGCTTAAAAAATGTTGGCTTAATTTAAGATATTTCAGATATAAAATATGAGATGAATAATAATATAGATAACATCTCCCATATGTAGCGAGATTGTATTTAGAAATTGCTATTCTCTTTTGACACAGTATTCATTAGTGTTAATTAGAGGATAAATGGTTTAATTCTGGTGCTTAAAAGGAAAGCGTGCGATTACTAGAAGCTTAACGAGATTTTTACTTCACCATATTTCCCTATTAAAGTAATTATTTACAAGAACCATGATATTTTAAAAAAATAAAAGGTTTACAAGTATCAAACATGTTAATGTATATGTTTTTGTATTTTCTTAGTTAGGTAAGTTATTTTATTCTCTTAATTGATTAATATTGAGATGTATCTCTATTTAATAAGTGCATTAATAAGTATCATATATTAAGACAATTGTTAGCACTATTAATGACTTAAAGTATTGTGCACTTAAAATATAATTAGCGCCATTATGTTATTTTTGGGGATATGGGACCTCACTTTGTTCCTTAACTCATTTCATTTTCAAATAAATATATATATTTGGTGTTTACTGTTTCAAGTAAAATATCCTTGATATTTATGTTTCTGCTAACCATTATCTAGAGAAGATAAATAACTATCATATTATTATAAAATTGACTCAACCGTTTGGACTCTATAATAGTGTACAGACATTGAAGTAAATGGATGACATGCAATTTTTTTTATTCTACATCTTTATTAGACCTATATTTCAAATATATGAAAAAGTAATAAAGGCATAGGTTTGTTGAGAGGAAGGGCTATTTATCCGTCATAAATTGAACCATGTAATACATATCTTATTTATTATTGACTTCTAACAACTTATGTTCTATCACTAATATAACTTTGCTCTAGTAAATATCCTGACACAAATGTTTGGATGTATGTCAGAAATTTGTTACAAACTTTTTTGATTTAGAAATCAACCCTATTTCTTGTTATATAATTGTTCAATATTTGTAACTGACTAAACTTTATAGTAGCTGATTCATTTAAATCCTATTTATACTTCTCTAATGTAAAACAAATTGTAGTAATTACATTTGTTTACTGTAAAATAAACAAAAGCCATTATACTTACCAATCTCTACCTACTTCCTGTAGCAATATTATTTTTAATAATATTACAATTCTACGTTCAACCAGCTATTTTACTATTGGACAAGTATTCAGTGTGTGCATCCTTTGTGTTTATTTAGTACTTTAGAAATATTGGATTTACTTGAAACTTAATACATTTAAGATCTTACTATCTTGCATGGATATAAAACGAAAATATACAATTTCATCATCGGAATCCTCACGTCTTTACTTGTACTATTACTTATACTACCTCACATCCTTTCAAAAAACATATTGGAGAAAAAAATGAATATGTTGAACCTATTTGAAATGCGCATATCTCCCACCATTGGGATTTCCTTCTCTTTGTATGATATAAAAATAAATTTTCACGCCTTCGTTCCTTATCATGATTTTTAAAAACTTGAGGAAACCTGATACTTTTTTAGGTGTGAACAAATAGTTCTACTTACTTTAGGTTACGTTGTTCTTAGAACATAGTTATATCTGTCACTGGCTAGCGTGATATTGTGTATGCTTTAATATGTATTTATATTAATTCTTAATGAGTTTATGCTTTATATATATATAGAGAGAGAGAGATAGAGGGAGACATATACTAAATACTTGTAGGATTTGTGGAACGAAATCATATACATTGGTCCAGAAACACTCCAACTAAAAAAAAAGTGAAACCTTTACAGATACATTGAGAAGAGCGGAAAATCTATGTTCACCGGAGATCATAACAATTAATTTCAATTGGCAAAGAGCTTCATAAAAATATGTGTATTTACATATAGCTCAGAAACCATTAGTTTTATAAAAAACTATACTAAAAAATATTTTAATATTGAATAGTGCCTAGGTCTATAACCCTTTACAATGATACATTATTTTGTATCTCAAATAGTTGCAAAAATATGATCAAAATTGGACATTTCTGGGTACGTAAATTAACCTAAAATTCATTTCATGAGAAAATAAGACTTGCCAGTTTGTTTTCAATCGTATAAAATATGTGGATATCAAATTTATTCAAAATTGTTTAAGCATATTGGGAGGTAATTAATTTTTCTCTCTTTGCACCAGAGTTACTTAGCTTCAATTTTAGGGTGATACATAATTTATAAGCCCCTCATAGGTACACTATGAAAACCCTAGATATCAAGTTTCAGCCCGATTGGTAAATGGTTTAGGCTCTGGGCCAAGATACAGACACACAGGCAGATGGTATCACGAAAACAACTTTTTCTGTTTCAGGGGGTCATGAAACGTAGATATTTATCAAAATCATGCTTTTTATTTTTGTTTATGATCACAATACTTTTCTCTCCAAGGGGTCAAGAGAAAGTTAAACTACAAAATTTTAATAATTCAAATTTAAATTAAATTTAAAAAAATAACCTAGGCCAGTCTTGATCTGGTTTGATAAATAATGCAGGAACCCACAATTTGATGTGACTATTTTTTGCTGTAACGGGATCGTGTGACTAATTTCCAAGCTGATCCATATTTAGAGAGGCTTTCTAGTAAGAGCGATCGTGCTATCCACGCGTGTTCTGTACTAGTCCAGTGTGATTATAATGACCATGCGTCAATTGCCCGATCATGCCACTAAGATATCCCTTGCTCCAGGGTAATATGACCATGTTTGAGCACTAGCATTGCTATGCTAACTATTAATAGTTATAATTTAATATGTCTACTTGGAAGGCATCTCAGTTCATACATATATTTGTTTATTTCATGTCCCTATTTAGAAAAATACTATTTTAAAATTATGAAAAGAAATAAATGGTACGGCACACCGCACAGACTTTCTCTCTCTTTCTATAAACTCGTAAGATTTCTGAATGGAATAATGTACATTGTATCATCACCACTCCACATAAGAACACGCATAAAATAATATACAATGATATAGAATCAATGAGAAAAGAGGCGCATCTTTGTCCACCTAAGAACATTTCAAACAGTTTAATGTCTTCCACAAGGGTCAACACTTCGTATTAAAATTTCGATTTCTGGTTAAAATTTTAACATTTTAAAAGATGTTGCAGATCTTCAAGTCATCGCATTGATATTTAATTATTCATTTATACATTTTGACCAATAAAAAATGTAAATATTGACTATTGAGTCTAAAATGGAGATAGATCATTGCTATGCAAACATTTCTCCTAAGAGATTTAAGGAAAAATAACAAACTTTTTTTAGATACTTACTTATATTTAATTACTCTATGGCATTGGAGTATTATTGCGTTAAGACTTAAGTAGTATATGTTTACAACTAAAGCTCACAAAATTGTATTAATATATTTGCAAATATCTCAGAAACTGCTGTTTTTATAAAAATATATGTCAAATAAAAGTTTTTTATTTCTAATAGTCCTACAATTTTGCAATGATAAGTTGTTTAGTTTCTCCAATAGTTGTGGAGATACGGAAATTAGCGCTTCTGTAATGTACCCTAAAAATCATTTTCATAGGAAAATGAAAATAGCCAGTTTATTTATAATCTTAATCAACACCTAGATACGAATTTTAATCAAAATCGTTTAAGCAGATTTTGAGAAAACCAAATTTTTCTCTTTTCGTCCTTCAGTAAACTACCCTTAATTTTAAGTTTTTATAGACACACAGACAGACGGCATTGCAAAGACTATTTTTTAGGGTTCGGGGGGTCATGAGACGTCGACATCCATCAACATTTCAGGTTAGTTTTTTTTTACGGTCGCAATACTTAAACTTTAATGTCCAAAAAGTTAAAAAAAATTCATATAATTGCGTATATATTGAAAGTTATTGATTTTATAAAAATATGTTTCGGATAAAATATCTGTATTATAAATATATATACATATTTGTAATGCTAAGTAATTTCATATCTCAAATAGTTTCGGAGCTATTTAAAAAAATGTTAATTTACGCATCAGACCGGAGCCCTTAAAGCCATTTTGCCGAAAAATTGAGGGTAGCCATTTTGTTTGGAATATTTATTAATGTTTATAAATGAAATTTAATCAAAATCGTTCGAACCGATTTTGAGAAAATCGACTTTTTCTCTTTTTGCCATTCAGTAAACTACCCTTAATTTTAAGTTTTAATAGACACACAGACAGACGGCATTGCAAAGACTATTTTTAAGGGTTCGGGGGGTCATGAGACGTCGACATCACTCAACATTTCAGGTTAGTTTTTCTTACGGTCGCAATACTTAAGCTTTAATGCCCAAAAAGTTAAAAATATATATATAATTGCGTATATATTGAAAGTTATTGATTTTATAAAAATATGTTTCGTATAAAATATTTGTATTATAAATATATATACATATTTGTAATGCTAAGTAATTTCATATCTCAAATAGTTTCGGAGCTATTATAAAAAATGTTAATTTACGCATCAGACCGGAGCCCTTAAAACGATTTTGCCGAAATATTGAGAGTAGCCATTTTGTTTGGAATATTTATTTATGTTCATAAATGAAATTTAATCAAAATCGTTAGAGCCGATTTTGAGAAAATCGACTTTTTCTCTTTTTGCCCTTCAGTAAACTACCCTTAATTTTAGGGGTAGATATCCAATTCCAAAAACCCCTCGGGGCAACCCTATGAAAACCCTAGATATCAAGTTTCAGCTCAATAGGTAAAATAGTTTAGGCTCTAGTTGGAGGTACAGACAGACAGACAGACAGACAGACGGAAATTCAAAAACCACTTTTTCGGATTCAGGAAGTCATGAAACGTCAAAATTCATCAAAATCTCGAGTTCGAATTTTTTGACGATCACAATACTTTCTCTACCTGTAAGATAGAGAGAAAGTAAAAAGGGAAAAAATATATTAAAATAATTATAGAGATCATTAAATTAAATAAATTAAATAAAAGAAAAAAAAGAAAAGAAAAAAATACCCATAACATGGATACAGTAACAATATAAGTTCACAAACGGACTCATTTGATGGACATCGGGACCCGCCTCATTGGCGTAGATGGCTAACGCGCTAGTTTCGTGTTGAGCTAGACTGCTGAGGACGGGGATATTGAGGTTTGAATCTCGCTCGGGTGAACTGGGGGTGTTTTTCCTAAATTGTTTTTCACCTTACCTCCACGCAAAAGCGGGTTCACATCCTCTATATTCAACCTTCCCAATTCCTAGTCCATTAGCCTAATTAGTACGTAAGCGTATAACCCGAATGTGTGTTAAGACGCGGTGCTAAATAAAAAAAAGATAGACAACGCAGCCTCTACATAAGATCGATCATAAGACAACTGAAACGATATAATATACATAATAAATAAACTGGTCACTAGATTCAGCATATATTGTTTGTTTTAATTATTATGTCACCAATATACTGTAGCTACATTTCTTTTTTATTAGATTTGTAGACCAACAACCCACTCCCATTTTCCGCTCTCCCATCATGGATCTTATAGTTTTAATAATTTTATTTTTATTTTGGATCTATTATCTATGTATGTATTATATATTTTCAGATCTCCATTTCTCACACTACCTTAAGATATTTTCTTATAACTAGGAAACTAATAAATATTTTATAGCTCAATGTTTCAGATACGAGTGTTTCATCATTTTTTTAGCACCACGTCTTACTACCCGTTCAGGTTGTACTATTATGTACTAATAAACTAGTGGATCAGGGATGAGGAAGGTTGGATTTATAGGAAGTGTACCAGCATTTGTGTGGAGAGAAAAGTGGGAAATGATTTGGTGAAACCACCACAGAACATTCAACTGGGATCGAAACACGATATCCCTATAATTGGAGATTTAGTATATTGCAAGAGTAGCGCCTTGGACCATGTGGCCATTGAAGCCAGTATCGTTAATATTCCTACAGTTATCTAACGATGTATGTTTTCATATTTCAAAGAGTTACGAGTATATTATTAAAAATGAAGATATGCGCTTAAGGAAAATATCCACCAAGTCATTTTCCATGAAAATGAAATTTGCTATTTTGTTTGTAATTCTAAACTGTGCAAAGATACGGATTTTAATCAAAATCATTAGAGTGGGCATTGAGAAACTCCATAATTTCCCTTCCAAGCCTAAAGTTGACTACGCTTAAATTTAGGAAAAGATCAAGTTTTCCAAATATTCCTCTCGAGATCTTATTAAAAATCTATGACCCAGTATCATCCCGATAAGTAAAATGGTTTCGGATATAGTAGGTTGATTAACAAACATACAAACAAAGCGACAGACGGCATTATGAAAACTACTTTTAGGGGTTAATGGGGACATTAAACTTCGATATACATCCACATTTCAAATTCGATTTATTTAACGATAACAGAACATACCCTCTCCTAAAGGTCACGACATAGTAGAAATATGACTAAATTCTGTATTTAAGTATAATTTAAATAGACAATTATTTTCCCGGTCTCAATCAACTATCACAAAAAAGTCTAGAAAAATGAATGGTTTGCTAAAATCCTATCTATCCATATAATTTCTGGCAAAATTTTCAAAAATCAGTTATCAGTAAGCTATCCTTAAAAGTTTTCCTCAAAAAACAAATACATTATGTTGACTATAATTAGCAATACATTTTAAGTATTGTATTTAAATTCTTACAAAATTAATATAGGATGTTTTAGTACAAATTTTTAGAAATAGGTCATTAATAAACTAATCCTCAAATATGTATTTTAGAAAAACAAACTTACGTTATTATTTATCATGTAAAACATTCCCTAGGTACAAATTTTAAACAAAATCATTAAATTCATTTTTTAAAGTTTTGAATTTTCAAAACTAAGTCGCCAGTAAAACTAATGTATCATGAGGCTTAATATCTGAATTATTATGTGATACGACACAATCGCAAAAACTTTCTCATGTTGTGTATTATAGCTTCACATTAAAAAAAAAAAAGGTTGTTAATAAACTACCTTTAAGTAAGTTTTACTCATAAAAAGAAACACCCTTTCACGTTAATCACATTAAATAATCTTTTAATATATAAATTACTCTTAAAATTATTTGTAGTTTGTAAAAATAAAAATGTATTTCTATTTATCAACTATTACTAGATAACTATTTTCAACTCAATTATCAAGGCCAATTTCAAAAAGGTCAAACTTTATATAATTTATCTTAAGTAAGCTACCCTTAAATTAATATTTTTAGAAAGATTAAATATACTTTATTATAGGTCATTTAAAATAGTCCCTAAAACATTTTTTGAACAAAATCCATGGAGCAATTTAAAAAAAATTCAAATCACTCAGAAATCAATAATCAGTAAACCCCTTTAAAATTATTATTTTTAAATGTACATAGTTATTTATATTGTAAGAAACTTAAAAAATATAAATTTTGAGCCAAATCTATAGCGCCATTTTAAAATATTCAAATTTCTAAAAAAAAAAATCATCCGTAAGCTACCTTTAAAAGAATTCTTCCTCAAAAAACGCGTATAAATTTTTATTTGATACGTCAAACACTCCCTAGAGGTACATATTAAATATAATCACTAAGACAATTTTAAAAATATTTTGAATTTTTTTTTAATTATCCTTCAATAAACTACCCTTTAAAAGTTATTATCGAAAAATTAAATTAGTTATTATTAGGGAGCTCTCTCTATAGAAATTTTAAACTAAATCATTAGTGCCACTTATGAACAATTTGAAATTCAGAAAAATCTTTCTTCAGTAAAATACTCTGAATTTGAGATCTATAATTAAAATTTAAAAAATCCCAAATTATAGGGATTTAGGAACAATAACGATATAAGTTTGGAAACTAGGAAATATAATACATTCGGTAAATGCGTACTATTACTCACTCAGCTGTCAAGAAAAATAAAACTCAAAATATACAAAACAATTCTTTTACCGTTTGTTCTCTATGGGTGCGAAACGTGGTCTCCTACCTTACATGACGAAAATTAATTTAGGGATTTCGAAAACAAGGTGTTTTAAAATTCATTTAGTCCAAAAAGGTATGAGGGTACTGAGGAGAGGAGAAGGTTTCATAATGATGAGTTACATAACCTGTACTCACCACAAGACATCCACAAGACATTGTTAGGATAATCAAATCTTGTAGATTATGGTGGGCAGGATATGCAACGCGATTGGGATATTATAGAACCGTGCTCAGTGTATTGATTGGCAAACCCAATGGGAAGAGACCCTGGAGAAGACTTAGATGCAGATGGGAGGATAACATTAGAATAGACCTGAAAGAGATAGTGTGTAATGAGGTGGCCTGGATAGAGCTAGCTCGGGATAGAGATACATGACGTACTTTCGTAAGAGCAGTAATGAACTTTCGAGTACTTAATGCCATATAATAGTAAGTAATAGTAGATTAAATCTAAATATTAATTTCGAACAAAATCCACTTAACTATTTCGGATCCGTGGTCAGAGACAATCAAACACAGATAAAAATTGTTAAAAAAAACACTTTTTTAAATTCAAGCTCAATAAAACTTATATACTAATCATAATCTCGAGATCGATATTTTTCACGATTACATTACTTTCTCTTGATATGAGAAACTCACTGAGAAAGTAAAAATGTCCTCAAGGTATGAGCATTAATTTAACTATTAATAAACTATTACGTATAAACCGAATCCATCAAGCCGTTTTGGCTCTAACCTTATAAACGTACCTACAAACGAAAAATGTAAGAGCCACTTTTTTGGATTCAAGATCACTTAAAAAGTTAAGACTCATCATAGTCTCGAAGCAGACACTTTTCAAGTTTACAATACTTTCTCAACATGGAGAAATAGAATGGTCATTTTAGCGTAATAACATATTCGATATCCCGGGCCCTAATCGGACTGTTTGTCAGGTTCCCCCTCTTAGATAAAAGAAGTGTGGGTCTGGTGAGATAAAATGGCGGTAATGACCAGGAAATGGGGGTCCGCGGTAATGACCACGAGGTGGGAAGAGACACACACTAAGGTAATCCCCTCTCTACAAGGCCGGTAATTGGCTTTGTGCCTGGGGAAGAGCTCGGGGCCTGATTGGATTCTTTCCTACACAACACTTTGAAACCTTCCTCGGGGTGTCTCTCTAACCTACCAGCTTTTTTACAATCATTTTATTCTCGCTCTCGTCTCATTCTACGGACATTAGTAGATATGTTCGAAAAGATGTGATTTTTTTACACCACACAGCCAGCTATTTGATAGATATATATCTTGTGGGGCATTTTTTTACACCACACAGCCAGCCATTTGATAGATATATATCTTGTGGGGCATTTTTTTACACCAAGTAGCCAGCCATTTGATAGATATATATATTGTGGGGCATTTTTTTTACACCAAGTACAGTGGCGCAGGAACGTTTTTATTTGGGGGGGTAAAAATAACCCTGTGCTCTTATAGGGGATAACATTTTGATATTTAAAAAAAAAACAGGAAAATGTAATATAGCTGTCCCTCGCATTACGTGAGTGATTGGTTCTGATAAATTATCGCGTAACACGAAAACGCAAGTGAAATGATTTTAACATGAGTGATATAGGGATTACTCCAAAGGAAACAAGAGCCTAAAACTTGTAAATGAATGTCATTTTTTAAATTTATATAACTAGTATAATGCATTAGGTAGCCTAAACCTATTGTCAATCTTCAATCCCCTGAAATTTTTAAACAAACACAATTTTTAATCAATGCATCTAATTAATACAATGCTACAGGTACACTGAAGGTGGGAACACACTGCCGTCACGTCACGTGAGCTCATGTGACCTCATACAGTAGAGATATGACGTGACGTGCTGTACATACTCACACTATAATCACGTCATGTCACTCAACACGCGCTCACGTTTCGGTTTCAGTAATACGTTTCTTATCTAAAGTTCTTCATTCTTGGACTAACCATGGAGAAAAGTTGATCAAGCAGTTCATCTGAGTTTGAAGAAGAGTTGGAAAATACTTGTACAGTATTAGTGTCTAATACAGTGGCTCGTAGGAAAAGGGTGTGGGTGCATCAAATAAATTTGAAAAGGAAGGAGAAGGGCGAGTTTTATCATTTGGTTAAGGAACTTAAAGAACACCCAAGTCGATATGAAATGTATTTTAGAGTGACAAAAGAAGAATTTCAGTTCTTACATGATCTTATAAAGGAGCTCAGCTACGCACTTTTTCAATAATCATTTCCTCCATAATTAACACACTCTAACAACCAAGAAAATTAAACGACTTGTCCACTGACGACACTTCAACGGACTCACGGCTCACAAAATATGTGCTGCAGCAGATATTGTGAGAGCGCGTGAGGGCGTGACGAGACATGAGGAGACATGACCTCACGTGATGTGTATGTAGTGACGCTAGTGTGAATGCGCACCCCTCTTATCAACAGAAATAAATCTACTCACACTTTGATTGCTTACGTGAGCTCATGTGACCTCACGTGACGTGACGCCAATGTGTCCCCACCTTTACTGTTAATCTTCATTTGCATGATAAAATAACTGGATTTGGCAAATATGGTTTATCACTATCTTGCTCTTGATGGTAGGCTCTTGCTCTCTTGACGGCCTTTGGACGGTAAGCTCTTGATCTCTTGAAGGTCCTGGGACGGTAAGCTCTTGATCTCTTGAAGGTCCTGGGATGGTAAGCTCTTGCTCTTTTGAATGCCCTGGGATGGTAGGCTCTTGCTTTCTTGAAGGCCCTGGGACGCTAAGCTCTTGCTGACATGAAGGTCCTAGGACGGTAGGCTCTTGCTTTCTTGAAGGCCCTGAGATGGTAGACTCTTGCTCTTTTGAATGCCCTTTGACGGTAAGCTCCTACTTTCTTGAAGACCTTGGAATGGTAAGCTTTTACTGTTGTGAAGGCCCCGGGTGTTTAGACTGACGATTTTCAATTTATTTGATGAAATGGTAAGACTCAACTGACGGCAAATTTGGTGCTTCTATTCATGTTAGGGTCATTCTCTTCAATGATTCTAACTGCACTGTCAATGTGCTTAAATAAATCAGCAAATTGTTTTGTTGAAAGTTGTTTGATAGGCTCAACAACATAAGGCTCTTCCTCTTCATTCTTTATGCCATCCTCCATTTCTAGAAGATCTTCATTGGTGAGTTCTGTTGAGTGGGATTGGAACAATTGATCCAAATTTGCCTTATCTATGTCCCCAAATCCAACATATTATTATGTCAACGATGTAATGTCTTGAATTGTAAAGCTCGTGGTCAGTATCAAAATCATGAGAATCAGAAACTTCAGGCCAAACATATTTCCAAACTCCCCTCATACAGGACTGTTTAACTTCTGCCCATGCATATCCAAAATTGTCAATACCACCCCCCTAACACCAAACTGTACAGTAAAGATCAACGCTTTCACTGGAATGTGTGTTCACAAGGTTACACCACCACAGCACAGGATGACTGCGAAATTACAGCTTATCATGCACTATTTTTGTATTTCTTTGAATCGTGCTATAGCGAAAACGCATAACGTCATATCGCGTATAACGAGGGATACCTCATTTAATGGTCCCACTGTGCATTTTTCTGATTTATTTTAGTTATTTCAAACATTAGAATTAATACACACAAAACATATTAAGAGAAGTGTTATATGATGCAGCTCAACTAAAAATTATGAAACACTGAAAATTAAAGTAGATTTCCATACACCTTTGCCCTATATTTGTTACTAGCTATAAGAACACTAACCAGTTTTGCAATTTCAATTTATTTGAGCCTCTCAGGTGATTTAGTCTACAATGCCTCATCGTGGAGCGAAGATAGTTTTTAATGCATCCACGCATTGAAAAACTTCTTTCTGCAGTAGCTGATGTAGCTGGTATCACTATCAGAGTTTTCAAAATCTCTTCAGTGTATGCTCCAAGCACATTTTATTTTTATTATGTTAACATAGTGTGAACATTGTATCTTGCCTCAATAAGATGTTTATATTATCTAAAAGTTTTACTATATTATTTTTTGGGGGGGGGGGGTAAAAATGATACTTTTTACCTCCCTCAATTTTTTAGGGGGGTAAAATTTACCCCCGTACCCCCTAGTTCCTGCGCCACTGACCAAGTAGCCAGCCATTTGATAGATATATATCTTGTGGGGCATTTTTTTACACCACACAGCCAGCCATTTGATAGATATATATCTTGTGGGGCATTTTTTTACACCAAGTAGCCAGCCATTTGATAGATATATATCTTGTGGGGCATTTTTTTACACCACACAGCCAGCCATTTGATAGATATATATCTTGTGGGGCATTTTTTTACACCAAGTAGCCAGCCATTGATAGATATATATCTTGTGGGGCATTTTTTTACACCACACAGCCAGCCATTTGATAGATATATATCTTGTGGGGCATTTTTTTACACCAAGTAGCCAGCCATTTGATAGATATATATCTTGTGGGGCATTTTTTTACACCACACAGCCAGCCATTTGATAGATATATATCTTGTGGGGCATTTTTTTACACCAAGTAGCCAGCCATTTGATAGATATATATCTTGTGTGGCATTTTTTACACCATACCACCATTTGATAGATATATATCTTGTGGGCGCATGTTTCTACTACCAAGTAGCCAGCCATTTGATAGATATATATCTTGTGGGGCATTTTTTTACACCAAAGCCAGCCATTTGATAGATATATATCTTGTGGGGGATTTTTTTACACCAAGTAGCCAGCCATTTGATAGATATATATCTTGTGGGGCATTTTTTTACACCAAGAGCCAGCCATTTGATAGATATATATCTTGTGGGGCATTTTTTTACACCAAGTAGCCAGCCATTTGATAGATATATATCTTGTGGGCATTTTTTTACACCAAGTAGCCAGCCATTTGATAGATATATATCTTGTGGGGCATTTTTTTACACCAAGTAGCCAGCCATTTGATAGATATATATCTTGTGGGGCATTTTTTTACACCACACAGCCAGCCATTTGATAGATATATATCTTGTGGGGCATTTTTTTACACCAAGTAGCCAGCCATTTGATAGATATATATCTTGTGGGCATTTTTTTACACCACAGTAGCCAGCCATTTGATAGATATATATCTTGTGGGGCATTTTTTTACACCAAGTAGCCAGCCATTTGATAGATATATATCTTGTGTGGCATTTTTTTTACACCAAGTAGCCAGCCATTTGATAGATATATATCTTGTGGGGCATTTTTTTACACCAAGTAGCCAGCCATTTGATAGATATATATCTTGTGGGGCGTTTTTTTTGTTGGAGCATGAATTATCAACCATCAAATGTCCCATTTTATCCCATCAATCAACAAACATATATAATCATGCATTTTCTAAGAACAATTTTTTATTAAATAAAGTGCATGGGTTTTATTAATATTCCTTTTTAATATTAAAAAGTAGAAATATCAACTGTGAGGTTGATCATAAAATAAAGACGACCACTTATGCAAATAAAAATATTCTTAGCAAAACTTACTACCACTCGGGCTGTACGCCTGTATACTGATTACTCTAATGTATTAGGGATGAGAAGGGTTGAATTTTAGAGGAAGCTTACCCGTATTTGCGAGGAGAGAGAGTGGGAAACCATTAAGAGAAAACCACCCTAGGTACACCCAACAGGAATCGAACCCCAATCCCCCATCTTCGGCAGTCTAGTCTATTGCGACAGTGATTCTTTGAAACTTTCGGCCACCAAAGTGGGTTTGTGTGAATTTATCACATACTGTAATACGCTGCCAGCCGTTGATTTCTCATTTTCTCTGAGTTGCTGTCCACAATTATTGATCACGCTTCATTGCTACATGTACTTCTCTCCTCTCTGTCCAACAGAGCCTTTCCACTATACCTGTCCTTGGTTTTGACAGCCTTTGAAGACATACTTGAAATCTAGATTAAATAGAAGTCAACCTAAAAAAGACAATTTTTATTTTTTATTTTTTTGTCGCAGCGTATTACTAATCTTTTGGGCTGTATTCATTTATACTAATTACCCTAATTTGAAAGGGATGAGAAAGGCCAAATTTAGAGCAGGCGTACCAGCATTTACGTGGAGAGGGAGTGAAAAGGCATATGGGATAAACCACCCTCATTGAACCCGATTGATTTTTTTAACCTCTATCTCCCGTGATCAGTATTTTGCGGGGGGTGATCTCTTAGAATATTTGACCATTCATCCATATTAATCTTTAATCTTCCCTTGTATCATTGGTTAATGACAAGTTTACAAACACTATTACTGACTAAGGGGCAGTAATTATTCTGCCTGACCTAGTTGGAGGTGGACTGGATAGAACCAGCACTTAATAGGTATAGGTGGCGTACTCTTAAATTTACGGTAATGAACTATTGAGTTCCTGATGCCATTGCGCAAGTAAGTTCTTGCCTCGTAGGTAATTGATGATGATGATGATGATAATAATAATATAATAATACTTAACACCTCTTCTTACTACCTTTTCGGGCTATACGCTTAAGTACTAATTACGCTAATGAGTTAGGGATTGGGAAGGTTGAATATAGAGGAAGTGAACCCGTATTTGCATTGAAGGAAAGGGGAAAACCATTTAGGAAAAACCACTCCCAGTTCACTCGATCGAGATTTGAACCTTAATCTACCCATTCTCGGTAGTCTAGCTCAACACGAAACCAGCACGTTAGCTAACTACGCCCCCAAGGCGGATAGGTACTTGATAAAACCTAGTTTGGTCACATGTGGTCCATCTAATTAAAGGTTAATATTTCTGGTTTTAAACTTTTAAGTGCCTAATAAGCTCCAGATGTATCATACATGGTAAAGCTGAAGAAGCGTGAATTATGTCTTGACTTAGGTTTTATAATTACCTGCAATTGCATGGAAACAAAGAGAGTGGGAAGCCATCTAGGAAAAACACCCTCAGTACACCCAACCGGGATTGAACCCTGATCTCCTCATCATCAACAGTATACTATAGTGTAGCGCCCTTGAATATGTGGCCAGCGAAATGGTTCTGGCGAATGTTGATTTAGCTGATTGTTCGATGTAGACATGTAGAGCCTAACTCAGTAGTGGGCAGTGCAAGGTCCAGGGAAGCCTAGATTTATGTTATCCTGAGTAGGAGGGGCCTCACGCGGACTTGAGATTACACTTGCACGAATAAATCATGCCGTTTGGAGGGAAGAGGATTGGGGGGTTAAAGTCTGCCGGGTATAGTCCCAGGCAGAAAAGTGTTGAAAACAAACTGTATTTATTATGTACACAGTACTTCTCATTTACCTGAACAAATTACTTATCTAGTAAAGGCTCATAAATATTTCGGGCCGCATCCGGATCTATCCATGATTGTATGTGACCCACGAACCTTTTTATCAACCACCAAACAATAAGACTATTCTTCTTTTTATAAACGCTATAAAAATAAAACCTTTTAGAATTTAGTATTTTGAAAATTGGCATAATTTGGAAAAATATGAGGCTGGTGTATCTAATTTGTACTCTTTCTTCGACTTGAATCATTTCTCAAAGTTGTTGAATGTGTGCGCCCAATATGTGCTACGCTTGGCAACACATACGATCTTTAAATGGATAAAGCACCTGATAGGTCTCGGCTTACGGGCACACACTTTTCAATCAATTATGAAAGTAATTTTGACACCATATTTAAATTATAGCACGTTAATAGCAACATTGTTGCAAATAAAGCATTTCATATTTTTTGTTGAAATAAATATGGATAATTCCTACTGATTTATAAACAGATTTAATCATTACTGTAATTATTTTTAGTCAATAAATTGGCAATATTTATTTATTTTAAAATTCGGCCAGCTGAAGCATTATCACACTTAGACGCCAAATTACAAAATAGAAAGAGAGGGAAGAAAAATGAGTAGTTCACCCTGAGAGGGCTCTTGTCTATGTGCTGATAGCCCTTTCCCTCTTCCTCTGACGAGTTTACACAGTCACTTTAATATTTGCGCCTTGAAAAAAATTGATTTGATTTTTAATTTTACCTTTTTCCCCCCCTATTTTAGATATAAATATGCTTTCATGGATTCTTTTTATCAACATCTAGGCAGAAAGATTCTTACAGGCTATTTTCGTGACCAAGCCAAGGAGCCTAAGTCGTAGAGGTTTTATAAAAATTACGTTTACAAAAAAAAACTACTTAAAGATAAAAAAATAATAATTTTGTGACACTGTAGGACTGTTTTAGAATTATTTAAGAATGTATGCCTTTTGTTTTAACGATATATCCTTAAAACTCGCTTAGTAAAACACAAATTCACTAACATGGGGAATCCTATCTTTACTTGTCTTGACGTCACACGCAGACAACGCCCTTAAGCAGGGGTGGATCCAGATCATTTTCATAGGGGGGTCATAATTATAAATAACATAGTTACTTACAATATTAAATTTCTGTTTAAAGCCATTTAATAGTCCTTCACACATATTTAATCTTATGTATGTTTTAAACCGTGGTCATCCTCCCCAATTTTTTAAAATCAGACAATTTTTATAAACCATTTGGAGAGGCCATCCTTAAACAATTTTTTGAAAAATTGTTCATTCTAGAAGCTATGAGTAGTCTTCGCCTTGATTTTTTTTAATTGAATGATTTTATAAGCCGTTTAAAGTGTTTCTCACCCAGAAATTTTTGAAATTTTGATGCCCTTCAAAGCTATTTAGAGTGATCCCCACCTTAATTTATTAGGATAATTCCTCTTTGAAGTGATCTTCCTCAAAAAAAAAATAAATTGAAAATTGAATTATTTCAGAAACTCTGCTATTTGAATATTCTTCATAATTACATACATCTAGAAGATATTTGGAGTTGTCTTCCCCTAGAAATTTTTGAAATTTGGATGATCTTGGAAGCTATTTCGAGCTTTCCTCCCCTGACATTTTTTTACCAGTTAGGTGCCTCTAGTCTAGTAGTTATTTAAAGCTATTTAGAACTTTCCTTCCCTGACTCTTTGTGCCAGTTAGATGCCTCTTGTCTAGTAGTTATCTAAAGCTATTTGGAGCTTTACTCCCCTGATTTTAGCTGCTAGTTAGATTTATGTATCTAGTAGTTATTTGAAGCGATCTTCTCCACCAAATTTTTGACAGTAGAATGCATCTAGAAGTCATTTAGAGTTTGATTTAAGGTCATCTTTCAGCTTCATATTTGATAATATCGGAGAATTTGAAATATATCGGGGGGGGGAGGGGGTATTCTCGGGAGGATAAAATTATTTCCAGGGGGTCATAGTCCCCCACAGTTTCGCCGCTCCTGCTACACATACCCTATATTCGGTATTTGTGGAAGAAATGCTTTCAGGCAATTATTAGTCTTCTTTGACGTGTGGTGGTCTACCGTCTCTATGCGGAACAATGTTTGTTACTCGCTATGAACGACAAATATCAGTAATGAAAACGAATATTTTTACCACACCTGCGTGAGTCATATCGAACATTGATTGATCATAGACTAATAATGTACATGTGGACTCAGCTTAAGAGGTGTCTGCGCGTAAACAGATAAAAAAGGTATATAACATATCTGTGTTGTATTTTCTTTTTAAAATTTTAACTTTAATTTTTTTTTGGTATTAATTCTCTAACTTTCACACGGGGGTCAACTGACCCTTTGACCCCCCGCCCCACCCCCCCTGAATCCGCGCCTGTCCTTAAATACTGTTCATTATATCCCCTGTGTATTCTAATCCACAAGGTTGGCAATTATTACTATCGATATTACTTATTCCTGTAATCTCTCGCTCTGCTTTGGTTTGCGAGAGCTGGGCATGATCCTTGGCTTGAATATAGTTTTGTAACTTTTCTTTGGGTTCTAGCTAAAATACTTAAGACTCACCCCCTCAATTTTGATCACTTACAGCCCTACTATGAGTTGCCAAAAATCCATAATCACAATTACATTAATATTAATAGTACTACTGTTACTACTAGCAAGGTTAATACATAGGCTATGGAAAAGTAAAACATTCAAGTAATGAAATTTGGAGTGACAGGGAGCAGTCGGAGGAATTTTAAATTATGAATGAAACTATACGATATTTTTGTAATATATATTTCTAATTTGAAGTAGAAGTGCCAGAGCTCAGTATAAACTATTTAAATAGTTTTATCTCTAGTTTATACTATTTTTCCACGTTAATGAACTCATTATTACATTTTTTTTGGTCATGAGTTTGATACGAACATTTAAATAGATTAATTTTTAAAAATCTTAGCTTTGTATATAAAAACGGGGAAAGTGCTATTTTTTGGGTCTGAAATAAACCTAGAAAAGTCAGGGCATTTCAAAACTTTATAAGATATCAACCTCTTACTAACTTCATAAATATTTTTACTACTGTTACAGTCGCTATTACTATTACTTCTACAACAATTAGTACTTATACACTGCTGATAGGTAATTTTTTCTTACCATTGCGTCTTAATACCTGTTTAGGCTATAAGCATACATGATAATTACTCTAATGAGATAGTATGTGGCAGGAATTTTGGAGGTTATATACACGCATTTGCGTGTAACAACAGTAAGAAATAATTTAGGAAAAACCACGCTCATTAGACCAGACCCGGATTCAAAGTCCATTCTCTCCGTCATCACGAGAGTGACGACACAGACCATTCAGCCACTGAAGCGGGTATAGTACTAGGTAAGTAAATAGTTAAAGAGTTACATCTTAATTATTATTAATTATGAATCTGTTACAAATCAAGGTTATTAATGATGTATCTGCATCGGTGGGGACATAGACTACGCGTCAAACTAACGTTGTCCCTTTGCCGGTGACTAAAAGGTCAGGATTTGAATCCCACCTGGGTTAACTGAGGGTGTCCTTTTTCCTAATTGGTTCTCTATTTTCTACTCACGCAACTGAGAGTACAGTACGTTTAACCTAAATAATCGTACCTTTCTCCTCCCTAGCTCACGAGTGTGATTAATTTCGGATAGCCAGGATAAGTGGTAAGATGAAATGTAAAAACGATTTATTCTATGGGTTGGAGACGATAACGGGGACATTGAGGTTCTAATCCCCTTCGGGTTTACTGAAGGCAATTTTTTCCTAAATTGTTTCCACCCTACTTCCTCGCAGATGCGAACACACATCCTCTAAATTCAAACTTCCTCATCCCTAGAACCACAGTGTAATATAGTGCATGTACTGTATGTAGACTATAACCCAAACGGCTAGTAAGTAATGGTTCTAAAAAATACATGGCGAGATGTAAGAAAAACACTGTGATAAATAACACGTGAAAAACCCCTTCCAGAGCATTAGGTCAGGATCGACTTCTCCATCATCAGCAATTCAGTTATCATGTGCCCATAGTTGCGGGTCATTGTTAACACTATAGTTCTGTATTATTATCTTGCAGATTCTGCTCTCATTACAACTGATACTATTGTTACTACAAATAGTATTAGCACAATTATAGCAACTAATGCTAGTAGCAACTACTATACTACTGAAATTACCCTTAAACTGTCACTGCTACCATCGATATTACTAGATCTCTATCGCTGCTATTACAGATATTAATACTAATATCATGGGTTCGATTCTCCGCATGAAAGAAGAAATGAATAAATAGAAAATTCAGAACTGCCCATTTTAACACGACGAATTAAGGCTGGAGGACTGGGTGTCGTGCTTGTTCTAGAACTAAGTTTGTAAGGGGCAGTCAGTTTAGAAAGTGTATTTTAAATACCCCAAATAATAATAATAATAATAACAATAGCCCACTGTTTTCACAACAGCTACTGATATTTTTACTGATACTCCAGGGGCTAATGTTGACTGTTTGACTTATAGTGTAGAGTTCTAGGTTAAGTTGACTCTTAAAATAAGTTTATGAAGCAACTTTATTTTTAATGTTGACACTTAGTTCTAAGCAAGGTTCGAAATGAATACCATCACATTTACTATACTGGTAAAGGAAAAATAAATCATTATTTTTCAACTCGTGGCTTCCTTATTAGCGGTTTCATTTTCGCCCTTTCACGAAAAGCATGCATTTTGACTGTTTAAATTTTTCGACCTTCCATGTGTATACCAGTTGAAGCCTAGGTTTTGTTTGGTGTGTTTGTATAGAGGATTTGTTGGTAGTTCCAGACAGCTATGAGATACTGAAGATGGATGGTGCAATATGTTTGTTGTCTTAAACAGCTATGAGAAACCTGAGGCTGTAAAGAGGAATTGGTTTGTTGTTTTAGACAGCTATGATATAGTTGAAGATGGCATGTAAAGTTAATTGGTGGTTTCAGACAGTTGTCAAACTCTAACTATTATTGGAATTACTGAGTGTCTAACAATCGGCCTTAGATCCCTGCCTATTATTTGTGAATCTAGTTGTATGTAGGAACAGCAGTGCCATTTCTGCAAGTGAATATTGGAGTTAGTAGGTTTTTGAAGAGGGTTGTTAGCTCTCTTTAGAAAACTGCTAGGTTAAGGTGGGAGTGAAGGGAAAGCGTAAAAAAGGTAAGAGTTATAGCAGTTTTATATCAAAAGATATTTTTGGCCCAAAATAAATCAAATATTGCTCTGATTGAAACATAGTTAAATTTTCTTTGCATGGTGATGTCATTTCCTAAAAATACATGTCATGAATATGTTAGCATTTGGTGATAATTTAAAATGAAGAGATTAAGTGGTCATTAAATTCCAAGACACTCTTGACAACATTCAAGGACTGTTTATATAACATCGAAAAAAATTAAACTCAATGTTTCTACTTAAGAAATATTTTACTTATTTCTTCCAAAAAAAACTGTTTTGCTATAAAAAAGCATAAGCATTGTCCTTTTCTCGTATTCTATTAGGGTTGGAAGAAAAAAACGGGTTATTTTTAAAAAAAAATTGTGTTATATATATATTTTTTTGTTTGGTTAAGATATTATTTTTGTGATCCAGACTAAACCAATAATTCAAATATATTAATTATTCGGGATCCAGAAAAACATATTTTATTTTAATATAGTTAGGAAAGGAGTAATAGGAGACATAATTAAGGGAAACAATAATGCAACAATGTAATTCTTGACAACAATAATGTATAAGCTAGCAGGTTATAAAAAAAAATTGTTTATGTAGAAGGAATAGAAAGAGTTGGGAAGATCTGCATCAAATTACTGGCAAGCTCAGAATTGATTTGTTGCTTTCTTTACTTAGAGATAAAAGGTAGGAACTTTTTTTATCTTATTTGCTTTTTTGACAAAATACAGTGTAGGTACCTTAAATTTAGATTATCCCAATGAGTTGTTAGACCAATTAAAACATATTTTATAGCTTAGTCTATTGTATAAAATCTATAATTTCAAAACTTATGTATAACGCTACATACAAATCAATGTATTATTATTGGGTTTGAACCAAAAGGCTTATAACAGAATGACTAAGCATTTCCAAAAATTTATCAGACGATTGCTTTGTATACAAAGTCTAAATAGGATTTTTTTAAAAAAAAACGTTGGTTTTTTTTCCGGCTGAGTGAAATTATAACAACCCTGCATTCTATACACTCCCATCTTTAAGCGGTCTGTCACAAACAGCGAGGATCTCTTTGTAGATTATTTGTGGAATTAGTTTACTGTTGCATTCTGCTTTGGGGTGGACTGTAGACCCGCTACTGCGTGACGCTTAATAAGCATGAACTGTTTAGATGCCCGGGGCACATGACTGATGCTGTTGTAATGTTATCAAAATGTCAGGTGCACACGCTTAACTGCCGTTTGTGCGGAAGCAGCTCGCGAGTTGTGAGGAGAGAGGGGATTAAAGGGTGGTTAGGAGGGGACAGCGATGTTCCTCCTACCCATGGTTTTCAGAATTCAACTGTTCTGTTAGGGAAAGAGTAGGGGAGAGTTAAGTTCCTCTGACCCACGGCAATTAGGGTACAACAGTGTTGTAACAGGACGCCAGTACCGGATTTTTTTATTTATTTTTTATTTGATATGTTTAACATTACTCTCCAGAAACACCTCTTTAAGATTTATGTAACAGTACTGTGTATATATTTCTGTAGAATACTATCCGACCAGTGAAACGCGACATAATTAGAATATTAACTTGTATTATTGATTAACGTGAATCTTTTTAACTTTACCAAAATATAGCCGATAGCCTTCAGGAAGCTATTTTGATTCCCTTTTAAGATGTTGCAGGGTTCAGCACAATATCTATTCCCAACCTCATAAATTGTTTTTGACCACTTTGAACCAGAAGGTCATGATTCGATCCTAAGCGGTGGCATTATAAATAGTTTGTTCTTCAACTACTCTCTAGGTGAATTCTCGTACATTTCATTAAATTTAAACTTTATCTTCTCCTAAATTATATCGTTTACTTTGCTGAATTTTGTAATAGTGCTGTTTGCCTCCCTCTTCCTTTTACCTTAGAATATACATCTTAAATATTTGGGTGCTAAAACAAGCCCCAGAACGTTTGAAAGAAGAAAAATGAACTTATATTGTAGAATGGTATGGATTTTATATTTCCACCTTTTTTTATAAAATATTTTAGTAAGATATCCAGCATTCAAACCTCCCTTTTATTTTACGGTCTTAATATTATTAATTAAAGAAAATTGTATTATAAACACTAATATGTTAAATTTGGATGTCTTTTATATAAAAGGAACTAAGCAACAGAAATAAAAACCTGATAAATTTGTACCTAAAATTGTGTGCCTTTATGATATAAGTGTGTAATGTTTTGAATAATTAATTAATAGTTAGTCTTCTTTTAACGCTTTGCTACTATATATTGGAATTTAAATAGCTAGCATAGGTGATCGGTGTCACCTTTATACAAACGTCCAATTATATGAGTTTTTGCGGATTAGTTTAAGGGAGGCTCGGCCATGAGTATGCATCGTCTAAGAGTAGTCAATGCCATTTCTACAAAGTTGTTAACACTTGGTGGGAAACTAGTAACGGCCAGTCATCGTGCAACTAGGTGTAATTATAATAATTTCTGCGTAGACAGTTTTACTCGTGATCTGAAGATTGTTTGGAAAAGAAACAATTTTTCATACATTTTTTGTAATATTTTGGCCTTCAAACTTAAGGAATTAGTGAACGCTACAAAGAGTAAATACTTTCTACAGTAGCGCAAAAACTTTTTATGGGTGTCTCTTGTAACCTCTGCAACATTTTCTTCTAAAGTATCAAGAGATTGCATAAACCGGCTTCATAAAGAAAACTAGCAATGTCGGGTAAGAGTACTCAGTACGGTATCGGCTAATAGTTCACCTAAACTCTTACCTGCATTAGCTGTGTATTCTTACACGACTAAATGCTTTCGCCATTCTTGCCATTACAATTCTTCCAAAATCTTTATTTATATTAACAATATAGGGTCTATACCGTTTTTCCCTGTCTCTAGTCACTTTCCGTGGTTTCAGTGGCAATAAATGTCCCCAAGTCATAGTGCGTGTTCCTCTGAAGGGGTACAATAGCAAATTCTAACACGTACTGACCAATTGAGCACACCATGCTGTTTTGTTGTTGTCAATATGATTCATATACAGGTATCTATCTGCTCTGTCACCCCGATATTAGGTGATCAAGTTAGTTCTGAAGTATACTCCATTCACGGTAGGAATTACTCTCTGAAAGGTCGCTTTTCCTACCAATATCATACTATATAATAGATTTATGGTAGGGAAAAAGGCCTTTCAGAAAACAATTCCTACGCTGAACGGACTTTAGATGATTCTGCGCACCGATCTCAGAGCTCTCTCTAACTTCTACCAAAAGAAACCTCAGTAGAAAAAAAGAAAAAAACTGTCATAAAAATCAGAAATAATATCATCAACCCCAGTTAAGAATAGTTGCAAAGAGGGAAAGAGAAAGAGTGAAGAAACAAAACGTATGCGAGAGGAAAGGAAGATAAAACGGGAGGAAAAGATGAAAGTAAAAGTTGTGCCAGTAAGATTAAAAATAAATAGTGAGTCTGAATATGAGAAACAGTGGGCCTTACATATGTGACCACAGAGTCGCGGACACTTGGTTGACCACCCACCCATCCTAGTCGTTCAAGAGTACGCAGATTACAGTTTTGTACCAAAATAAATAATTTATTCTTATTTTAAGAACTTAAGCAAAACAGTGTTTTCATTTTAAAGGAGCTGATATGTTGGAGTTAATTGTTTACATATTATATTTTTAACTTTAGGATGAATTTTAAAACTATGGCCTTTTTTTCTTTATGTGCGTACTCTTACCCGAACCTCCCTTACAATTGTAATATAATTAGAACTTTGGCGGAGACCAATTCTCAATCATAATAATCCACCAAATTTGTTATGATTTATTATACATTTATATCATATAGGCCTATATTATTGACATTTCTTAAAAAACTTACCAAACACGTGTACCTGTGGACACAATGACTAAGGCGTCACTCTACTCTTATTGGGTTTACTAGAGAAGGGAGAGGGGGAGGGGGTGTATAACCCTTGCACAGTGAAACAAGAATATTTCTTTCTAAATAGCTTTCCAAACTTTTTACTAGAAAATACATGTACATTTCCCTTGAATTCGACCTTCCTCGTCAACCCTATTAATATAAAAATACCTGCCTCGGTGGCCAAATAGTCCAAGACGTCACACACGCACTTGTCTAGACTGCCGATTACTAGGAGATCGGGGTTCAAATCCTGGTTGGGTATACGAAGGGTGGTTTTCCCTAAACTATTTTACAATCTATTTCTTCATATATGAGGATATAATTATTATAAATTCAACCCTAATCATCCATAAGTCATTAGTGTAAATAGTACAACCTGAACATGTAATAAGACGCGGTGCTATAAAAGTATAAAAAAAATAGATAATTTCGACGGGTAGTAAAACACAATACACATAAAAACACTCATAAAATGAAGTGTTTATAATAATACTTTTGATTTTTCTTAGAAAATCTTAAATTTTATATTTGCAATGAATTGTATTAAACCTATAAAATTCCATAAGTATTTTTTTAAAAGAAATTTGAATAGTAAAGTATACTAAATACGTTTTATATAACAAATCAAGGAATCCAAAGTAAATTACTTATTTCTATTTGTATAGTAATATATCTTTACCCAAAATGAGAATAGTTAGGTTAAATTATGGTTAATAAAATGTATCTTACTACAAATAAATATTTATTTATGTTTTATATTAATACTTAAGAGGTCTGTATGTGAGAACACCAAATAATTTATTAAGTTTTTGATATTTGCTATATATTGTTTTCAACAAAATGTAGGAGTAAATTATTAGCAAGCTTCTGAAGACCTAAATATTTAAATTCTAATTTTAAAGGTTTTAAAAGTAATTCAACGACAATCTTCGTGAAAATTTGTACTTTTGAAATTAAAGAAAAAGTTTAGAAACCTAGATATAGGTTTTATTTATTGAATAGTCATGTTTTGATAGGGTCACAACATACAACCTTACGATAATATTGAATTGTTTTATGGGGTTTTATATAACTTATCACACTTTTTTTAACAACTTAAACTTCTTAACAGGCTATAACTTTCACCTACATTTTGGTGATAACAATATTAAAAAATTTTTAACCACTTTATAAATAATACGGGATTTCTAAACATCTATAATGCTTATCAGTCCCTACCATGCAACCCTCTTAAGAAGGTCACTTATCGCAGCACTAGGACACGTTGCAGCATATAGAAGTATCTCGTTATTTAAGAAGAAGTTTGTTATTTTAAAATATAACCAATACCAAAATAGAGGTAAAAGATATCAAAACGATCCTTATATTATCAAAAACCTTACATTTAAAGTTTTCCAATAAAAAAAACAAAAAGGGTTGAAAACAATTAGATTAAGTCCATCAATGTTTCACCTTAAATGTCACAGTTTTAAGATCAAAGTAAATTCATAATTTATTTTTGACAGGTCCACAACTCACAAGAGAACATCATAACAATATTAAAGATGGTTGTGAGGAAGTTGAATCTTCAGAACTGTCATTCATATTGTATAAACCGCAGTGTGAAGAAATTTACCACCAAGAAAGCACCTCCCTTTAAAAATGCCCCCAATGAAATATTAACTCAACACCAATACAAGCCAGTTTCGGTGGCCGCATGGTCAAAGGCGTTACTCTCATAATAGACTAAGTCTTCCGATGACGGGGAGATGGAAATTTGAATATCGGTTGGGTGTACTGAGGCGGTTTTTTCCAAAATTGTTCTACACTCTCCCTCTACACAAATGCGGGTACACTTACTCTAAATATAGCCATACTCATCTCTTAAACCACCAGCGTAATTAGTACATAATCGTATAGCCCAAACAGGTAGTAAGACGTGGTGCTAAAAAACACCTATACAAAAATGGTTTAGAATAAATTTCGAGCGTGTTTCGCAAGAACTTACCACTTGATCAACTGTTCCAAGATGTATGCATATAGGTTTTTTACCCTACCTTCACTTCCTTTTACTATTTCATCTCAGGGAAGCGCTTGAATAGGGTGGAACTTTACAAGATCCCCCCCACTCAAACCTTCCTACAACCCTCTAGTCTAGAGCCTTTATGTAAGGACCCTCAGAGCGTAAAATACCTTCCCCCGACCCTTTAACCCCTGTAGTGAGAAATAATTTAAAACCTTCTTGTCTGGGATTTGTGCAATGGTAGGTCGGAGAAAGAGAGGCAATGTTATCAATCCACCCACCATGTAATTAGCTATTATTCGCTTCCTTTGCTATTCAAGTGGCGGTACACTCACTTTTCAAAAATTGACGTTTAGGATGGAATTTTGTGGTTTTTGTAACCCTTGACATCGGTTTTACATTTTGTTCATGTTTATTTTATTAAAATAGTTTTGTGTGGTGTTTATATAAATACTAATAATATTTATAGCAATAAAAATAGTTAAATACTTACACCTAATAAATTTTGTCTCTGTTGTAGCCCCTTTTTATATGATGATTAAAAAGGACAGCTTATGATTATACTTATTTTACAGAGAAAATATGTTAAGACAGAGAGCACTCACATAAATCACATAAATAATTATGTAAAAAGGAAAAGCAGTTAACTTGTTCCTGACTTCACAAAGACAAATAATCTACATAATAAATGCAATAGCAAAGTAGATATATAATTAAATAATATATATATTAAATTGACAGTAATCTAATTCCCACTATTATTATGTGTTAATTCATAACCAAAGAATATAATTATAACCTTATATATAGTTATTAGTACACATTTGCTATGAAACTATGTTTGAGCAGAGGGTATTACACAAGTGTTGGCAATACCTATAAACCTTATGACACTTTCTTTTAAGAATCATTTTATCATTTTGATTAAATCTCACTCTTTGCTGTATTGATATTTATTTCGATAACATTATAAACTACCCATGCTAATATTTATAAATTTGGTGTCTATGTGGGTTAAGCCCTCAACCTCATCTGTTCTGGTTTCCCATTGATCGAGGTCAATTCCCAAACCCTTCTGTTTTTACTGAGAGTATTTTAGCAAAGTAAACCCCCGATTATTCGGACTAATTAGGACCTATATTAGAATATTCGAAAATCCAGATGATTATTTTTATAGAGAAAACTATACTGTAACGTATGCACTAGTATTAACTTACGTAATTCGCAAGTATGTACTGTACCTAAACCACATCATAAAACAAATTAAATATGTATTTATCATCCAACACAACATAAGAGTACATTTTCGAACTTCTTAAAAGCAATAATATATAAATTACTCACCACTATGCCCAATTCATACTTATAAACTCTGAATTTAAAGATAAACCTCTGTTGCAAAACGAATCCGGTCAATCAGTGTCCGGATGGTCGAAGTTCTACGTTACTTTCACAATTACATCGCAAGTCCATTACATCGCGTTTTTGGAACAAATACATTTCCTCCCACCTCTCTACACAGAGCTAACCCTACTCTGACCTACAACCAATAGGAATGAAGGGTCAACTGACTCCTCATGGGAGGAGGAGAGTTTCTAGCTTGCCATAAATTGAATGTCCTTAAAGAACTTGGAAACTTGAATCTGTAAATTCAAATTGCTGTGGTAGGATGAAAATAAAAGATGAAATAATAAAATAAGAATATAATCTACAAATTAGAAATATACCTCTTTAACTAGACATTTTTTCCCAAAGAGTAAAAAACAAAATTATGGTGTATTTATTTTAGGAGTGTTGTAGAGAAGTTGCCTAGGCATCTCAGTTATAGTGAAGATTATTTAAGTTTTGTATGAGTTACACTATCCTTTCAACCAGCCCTACCTTCAAAGTGAGAGTCAGAGGTGAGAGTCAGGCACACTATCCTTTCAACCAGCCCCACCTTCAAAGTGAGAGTCAAAGTTAGAGTCAGGCACACTATCCTTTCAACCAGCCCCACCTTCAAAGTGAGAGTCAAAGGGGAGAGTCAGGCACACTATCCTTTCAACCAGCCCCACCTTCAAAGTGAGAGTCAAAGTTAGAGTCAGGCACACTATCCTTTCAACCAGCCCCACCTTCAAAGTGAGAGTCAAAGGGGAGAGTCAGGCACACTATCCTTTCAACCAGCCCCACCTTCAAAGTGAGAGTCAAAGTTAGAGTCAAAGTTAGAGTCAGGCACAACATCCTAGCAAAACGCGATGTAATGGACACGCGATATATTTGTAGCGCGATGTAATTGTATACATACTCCCCTTCATTCCTATTGGTTTAACGTCAGAGTAAAATGCGAAGTGATGGACCTGCAATGTATTTGTACCAAAAACGCGATGTAATGGGCACGCGATGTAATGGACATGCGATGTAATGGTGCTCCCCCTTTACACTCTGCCTACACACAAATGTATGTTAACTACCTCTAGAATTCCACCTTTTATATCTACCTGACTAATGTAAATATAAGGATATGCTTAATAGATATTGAAACGTGATGCAATCACAAATAAAAGTTCAAGAAAACTAATTTTATTCTAGTAGCATTAAAGCAAATCACTTTATTTTACACCCTCTTTTTATAATTTTCGCTTGGTTTCTTCCTTCAAGAGAGTGGGTTTCTCATCTCCCAATAAGAAAATTCTGACAAAATAAAACTTGGTTCGAAAGATTTAGTGACAGTGGCCGGTTTAATCTCAACTGATTCTTTGGGAATGGTATCTATTTATTTTTTTACGTGTAATTTAGTGATGCCAAATTGTTCCCCTATAGTCCAAAATATGTCACATTGTTTAGCAGTATTTGTGTGTCTCCTGAAATCCTCGTGACAAATCATTTCTTTGTTTCTCTATATCTTATAATCATAGTTATCTCCTGTAATTTCACTTAAGGTGGGGATACAGGCAACGTGAGAAAAATACTGTTTTTTCAGTTTTTATAATAAAACTTTCTTGGTCAAAACAAATCAAATAGAGGAAGTCAGGCAATTATGAGCATCTTAAGAAAATCTGTTATTCCATAAGAAACAGTAAGGATATTCAAAAGTAATATTATTTTATTCAATTGCTCATTCAATTAGGTCTATAAAATACAATGAATATGAATGATATTTTAACAAATTTGGTCTAGAAAAAAATAATAATTAAGAACCTGCACGTGCTCATATTAAAAGCATGGGAGGAAAATATTAGCACACCAGAGGAGTTTCAGCCATTTTGATCGTTGTGGTGAGATGTTAACTTTAATTTTTTTCAAGGGATGCAATGAGTAGGCTTCATGTTACATTTGAGTTTAAATAACGACCAAACAAAAGATAAATATAGTCCCGCTTTCTTAAACAAACTATGGGAAAAATTTTAGAAACTTAATTTTAAACGTACCTTTTCATAAACTGATACATACAGGACGGTGTAATTCTTTAATGATCGCCATGCGCTTCCGTCTACGTTGCTATGTTGCTATGTTGCAATTGAACGTTCTTCAGTAAAGTGGCAGCACATACTTGCCAAGGGGAGAGTTTCAGACGGGTATGCTCTTATATCACACCTGCTCATATTAGCCTGACTTCCCCTTTTGCTTTTATACAAACATAGAGCTTAATGTTCTTCACATGATGACCTCAACAATTATTGTTGAATATCTGTCACTGGTGTCCTGAAATTTCATGAAAACTTTTTCTCTTCGTTAAAAAAGGTTTTTGGATAATGCATATAAAGAAACTTAAACTCTATATTTGTATGGAACCAATATTTGCTTTATTTATAAAATATTTATAAAAACTGCAAAAGCATTGACCTTTTCTCGCTTTCCCTGCATCCTAACCTTAAGTGAAATTACAGGAGGTAACTAGGATTACAGGATATAGAGAAACAAAGACATAATTTTTCAATAGGATTTCAAAAGACACTTTAAGTTGTATCGTTTAACTGTGTCTCTCTTTATCTCTTGAAATCCTATTTGTGGAAAGTGGTTTCAGTGTAGATCATTCTATAATAATCTAATGATGGCAATTAGTTTAAATGTATATCCTCGGCTAATTCTGGTAATTGTAAATGGTTTCAACATATCTACTGTAATTTTAATGTTGTCAAATAGTTTAAGCATAACCCTTCTTTATTCTTGTGTCATCAGATAGTTTCATTGTCTATGTTTTTTGTAATTCTAGTAAAGGATAATAGTTTCAGTGTATCTCTTCTTGTAATAATTTTGTATAGTGATGACAACTGTATCATCATCTGAAATAATTCTAGTGATGGCAAATGTTTTCAATATTTCAACTCCTATAATTCCAATGGGATAATATTGTTTCTTTGCATCATATTATGTGATTATAGTGTGATGGCCAAGGGTTTCAATGAATCACCTCCTGTATTTCTTCTCATGACATATTGTTCCATTATATTAACCTCCTATCATTCTGACGAGATAAGATGGTTTCTTTATATAATATTATGTGATTATAGTGATGGCAAAGGGTTTCAATGAATCACCTGTATTCCTACTAATGACAAATTGTTTCAATATACAGTATCACCTCTCGTAATTCTAGTGATTGCAAGTGGTTTCTTTGTATCATCCAGTGGCGTATTCTTTGGGTATGCTAGTCCTGCGCCGCATACCAATGATTATATGGAATAGTTTCTAAATTCAATGTTGTCTGTGCAAACTGTGTGAATAGTAATGCTTAGATTGTGAATAAATATACATGTATAATGCATCTATACAAGGCCGTAGCCAGCCAATCATTTCAGGGGGGGTTTGGTGGTCCCATCCCCCAATTGGTGGAGGCTATGAAAAATTCTAAATAAAAAAACTGTTCTAGAAGCTATCTGAAGTATTTTTTATGGCAACACTACCCCAACTATCGGAGGCTAGGACAAATTCTAATTATTAAACAGATCTAGAAATTCTCTTAAGTGCTTTTTTATGGTATCATAACCCCCTAAATGCCGGAGGCTATAGGAAAAATCTCTATATCTAAACCATTCAAGAAGCTCTTTAAAGTGTTTTTATGGTAGCATGACACCCTAACTGCCGGAGGCTAGGAAAATTCTATATATTTAAACAACTCTAGAAGCTCTCCAAACATTTTTTTTATAGTATCATAGCTGTTGAAGTTAAGGAAAGATTATAAAAATTAAACGCCTCTAGAAGCTCTCTGAAGTGTCTTTTATGGCACCATAACACCCTAACTGCTGAGGGCTGGGAAAATGTCTAAATATTAAACACCTCTAGAAGTTATCTGAAGTGTTTTTTATGGCAACATAACCCTTTATCCGCCAAAAAATAGGAACTATTCTAAATATTAAACATCTCTAGAAGCTATCTGAAGTGTTTTTTTATGGCAACATAACCCCCTATCTGCCGAAAAATAGGATTTATTCTAAATATTAAACACCTATAGAAGCTATCTGAATTTTTTTTATGGCAACACTACCCCAACTATCGGAGGCTAGGACAAATTCTAATTATTAAACAGATCTAGAAATTCTCTTAAGTGCTTTTTTATGGTATCATAACCCCCTAAATGCCGGAGGCTATAGGAAAAATCTCTATATCTAAACCATTCAAGAAGCTCTTTAAAGTGTTTTTATGGTAGCATGACACCATAACTGCCGAAGGCTAGAAAAAATTCTAAATAATAAACACCTTTGTAAGCTCTCTGAAGTGCTTTTTATGGTAACACAGCCCCCTAATTTGTACTTGTACCTTAATTTTGATATTGTTTGAACCATAAATAAAGCCATATATATTTTGTTCATAAAATTTCGGGGGGGGGGTTGAACCCCAAACCCCCCCCCCCCGTCTCAAGTGTTGAACAAATATTCAAGAATCAAGATCACAATGATTATTTACTGGGCTAGTATAGTTCAAATAAAATAAAATAAATTAAAATAATATATGTGAAATAACCGTATAAATAACAACAGTGTCTTTGTTTTTTAGTATGAAGTATTTATGGAGTTTTAACCTTGTTCTTTTGGTTGTTGCTTATAAGTTTATAATTTTTTGCGGCATATATTATCTAATTATTAGTCATTGTGAGTTTATATAACTATACATCAGGGAATCCCAAAAGTTAGGAGTGTAATTTTACAGTTTCAAAATGATTGATCAAAAATGGTAAAATAAAATTTATTTTCTTTCAGATGTAAATGTCTTAGCAATAAGCCAATGACGTAGCGACAGAGAAATAGGCCCAATAGGAAACAATCACCCCTTTGTTACTGTTATCACAGTTTACGGACCTAATTAGCTTCTGAAGGATAATTATGATTTAATAGATTGTTTTAGGCTCATAATTATTATTGCAACATGAGCTGGACAATCCATCTTATTCCTCCCACTAAGTTCTGATGGACGCTTGAGCCATGTAGTATTTCATTTTAATATATATATATATATACTTTACGTATATATATATATACTTTATGTATTGCTACCTGCGAGTCCGACACCTTAGCTCAGTTGGCAGTTTGCCTGCCCACTGAGCTAAGGGTTCCGGGTTTGATTTCCAGCATGGCCTGAAAAAAAATTGGTAAAATGTGGATTTCCCCTCTCACGGTGATGAATTAATAGCCGAGGGGCTGGGTGTTGTGTTTGTTCTAGATCTAAGTTAATTCGTGTGCTGATATAATCACTTGGCCCAGAAATTGCACGCCAAATACCTCAAATAAATGAAAAATGAAAATTCTACCTGTGTGTACTTTTAATTACACTCAAACAATTTAATAGTGAATGTCACTCTTATACAGTCAGGAGTGTGCTCATAACTCTTAGCCTTGACATTTTTACTTACATCTCAAATTATTTAGGTATTGCGAGAACTGCAGTGTGCTGTGTTTTGATATTCCATTACAATTTGAGTGGATGATAGGATAATAATCAGTAATTTCACGTTTCGATGTGTTTTGAGCATAGTGCTGGTGTACTCTTATGAAGTCAGAATATTTAATAGACTGTAAAGGTAGATATTGAAACAAAGATATAAATAAGTCAAAAAGAGAGACAAGGGAAGTTGGAAGGTGCGAAGTTTTTCAAGATAGAATGCTAGTGCAAAAAAAAAAAAAAAAAAAATGATCGATTGCTCTAGACTAAATATTTCCAGGGGAAGCATCTCTTGACCTTCTTGGCCAACGGTGGTTAAGATTCTTTGAACCCCGAATCCTCCCTGCAGCTTTTAGAGTACAGCATAATTATTAATTTTCTCAGAATACGCCACTGGTATCAACTCTTTATATCTAGTGATGGGAAAGTTATTTATACATACAAATATATATATATATAAATACATATATATACACACTACAGAAATTATACTAATTGTGTGCTTTAATTAACACTCCCTATGCCTTTCATTAGGTGAATACGAGTATTATCTTATTTATTCTTATTGGCTTTCAACAAGGATATCCTCAAATTACAATCTTATGATCTTTAAATTTCATTCATGAAAGATAAATCATGTTAATTATTTCTTTATTTTTATTTAGCATAAACTTTATTTACCCCATCCCATCTCAACTGGAAAATTCTTTTCAAGTTTAAAATAAAGTTCAAGAGGTTATTTAACTACATACCTATATTATGTTTACGTTGCTGAATTTTATAAAACTCTTTTAATATCCTTTAAGCTCTATTAAATATGCTATGAATATCATGTAAAAATGGTAATAAAGATTAAATTTGTATTTTTAATCTGATTACTATTTAAGTTCAAGGTTTCTTTACATTTAGTTTTTGCAACCTCTCCTTCCATTATTTTTATTAGCTTTTACGGCCACCTGATCATGGTAATAGGAACATTCTTAGTGTTCTAACAAATATATATACATTTTACAACACCAACATATTTCTAATTAGAGTCACCTGGACGCAATAACATTACATCAACGCTCTACCAAGTTTATATATATATATATATGCAAACTTGGTCGAGCGTTGATGTAATGTTTTTGCGTCACTTGTATTACTTGTTTCACATAAAGAGTAAAGAGAAATTTAACAGAAATAGAATGCCAAAGGGTGGAGAGAGAGATCTATGAACGATTTATTGAAATTGAATATATTATCAAACCACACGTACGAACTTCCTTGTAAGAATATCTCTTTTGAAGTTTTTGCCCAAATCCCGTTATTTGTTTGAGTCTGTGACGAGTAATTTGATATTCCACCCAACACCCCTAAAGAACTTTGCTAAATAAAAGAAAAAGTTTTACACGGATAAACAAGAAAATGTAATCTATTTTTCTGTCCTGCTCTGTCCTGCTCTGTCCAGAAAAGAACAAACAAGTTCTGTCACTCCTTTCATATCGAATTCAATGTTATTAATAACGGGAACTCTCCCTTTCTCATCTAAAATATCAAATGTGACATTTCTTGAATATAATAATATAACGTTTGGAGGAGAATATGTTATATATCCTATGTTTATATTTATAAATACATAATTTGAGTTCCGATTTATTTATCAGTTGCTACTTGTAAATAAAATAGTCTATAATATAATAATTTATTTATGATTTCAAGACATATGTTTAACTTAAAACTTATTAATTGTTTATTTAATATTAATTTAGATTATTTAATAGATTTTTCTCATAATTTAAATGTGAAGGGGTCTATTAAAAAATATGAAAAATATACTACTGTTAGTATTTGCCCAACAATAATATAAGGATCTTCCACAGGTCGGGCCCCAATTCATGTTAACATAATTATAATATTGATTATTAGTCAAAATGAAATTTGGTTAGTTGGGTAAAATAGTATTCTTTTAAATATTTTTTTATTATTATTTTTTATTATTTATTTTATTTTATTATTTTATTATTTATTATAATTATTTATTATTATTATTACATCTTATTTCTTCATTTAAAAGTAATAAATAATTTAAATTTTATATACACATTTGATGTAGTTTCTAAACAAAATAAACATTATTGGTTTAATGTTGAGCAAAAAGGGCACCTGCCGTTACGTTAAGCCGCATTGCTGGCATTCAAAGATATCACATTTTTTTATAGGTGGTTTATTATTTTAAAATATGGTACACGTAAATTGGAAGATTAAATAACTTACATTTTGAGTTTATAATTTTAGAAAATGTTTCAAAAGGTAAAACCAAATAATTTTAAATCATATTTTACCTGAAGTGTTACAGTTCTAAGATCAAGATAAAATTAAAACAAAGATTTAGCCTTCCTAAAATAAGTAAATATAGTAATGTTTTAACAAAGTCACATCAGACTTTTTTTATGATAGTTTAGTATTTTTTTTCATTAGTTTGTAAGCCTCAGAACATCCATTTCCACAACAATTCTGGAATGTATGGATATTTCCAACATAATATATGCAATTTTTAAAAATGTGAAAACTTTTATTTTGATAGCAATTAGTTCACTGAGTGAAAATATGACCTAATTTTAATTATAGCCTTATAACAAATAAAGCCATACTTTTTAATATATTTAACTAATTAAATAGAAGTTTATTTCTTGGTTGTGTTAGAGTAGGTTAAGTTAAGATAAGTTAGGTTAGTTTCTATTAGCTAATGTTATACTATGATTATAATAATAGAGTATCTAGTTTAAAAAAGTAAGTGTTGAATTTGTAAAAAAAAATCTTCTCAGTTTTACTATTTTAATATAATATTTGTTTATTAAGTTAGTTTATTTGTCTGTTTTTCTGTTTGACCATAAAAAAACTGAAACTGTCTAACATATCGAGGAGTTTTTTTCTATTGATTTAGTAATTTAAGCCCCCCCTTCTAAACCCAATTTTACATAATTTTCTGAAGCCCTATTTTTAAATTTCAATCTTTTGTGTTATCGTGTTTCTTTTATACCAATTTGACAAAATGAAAAAACAATTCACACTGAAAATCAGATATTATAGTAGTTTTGGAGAGATTTTAAACTACTTCCCCCTCCACTAACCCTTTTCAGTACTCAAATTCTCTTTTTTTAAATGTTAAACATCCTGCTTTAAAATTTCAAATTTTAATTGGGGGTTGGGAGGTCGATATTGAAATGATCTTTGTATCTTCACGTCCTTCCCTATTTTCTGCAGTTCGATTTAAAAATTAAAATTTTCAGACTTCTATTGTTATTTGAAGTGATGTCTTTACCATCCTTCAAATTTAAGTTTACTGCCACACTTAGAAGTAGTTTATATCAAATTTTGAACATTTTAAGTCCCTTGCCCCATTTTTCCAACTATAAATTATAAATTAAATATTTTTTATTTATTTATCTATCCAGGGCTGTGCTTCTACCAGAGTGCCAAATTTCAATTTTCTGCCTTATATAACAGTGTTTTTTTTTTTAAAGTTGATACTTGCCTTCCCATATTTCCCAAAGTACCATTTAAAAATTTAAAAATATTTTACTTTTAAGATCGTTTGTATTGGTTCCACTACCTGCCGGCTGAACCTCAATATAAACCTATTTGCCCTATATATGTATTATAAGGAAAACTAAACAAAATAAATCTACCCTAGATCGTCGCTATAAAAAAATTAGCTAAAGCTTTTTGATTGGATATCACCACCTATCCGAAATATCCACATTTATTCACGCTATTAGGGTATAAATGAAGAATTTAGAATAAATAAGATATTTATTCCCATTATCATGCACCTAGATTGATAAATAAATAAAAAAAACTACTACATAAATTAAATCATCGAACTCCCCATTAACTGCAACGCTGGCTATATGAACTTGACGTTTATTCCGCATTCTTTAGCGATGTGATTACACTAAAACTGATAAATTGCCCTATTTAACATATTCATTCATAATTTAACACTCCAACAAATAAACCTTGAATTCAAAATGTTGAATTGAATAGGGTGTGACGATACTCATTTGTAAAACAAACTAGTATAGTTCTTAATAAAATGGCTGTTTTGAATAACTTTAACAAGGAATATACTTCTTCTCACATTTATAAAAGTAAGACTTCATATCACAAGCTACGACGGATGACAAATGTACTTTAAATACATTGAAAATGAATGATTGATGAGAACTTTCATAGAGAAACAAGTTTATGAGTGATGGCTGACAGGTTGATCTGAAGATAGATGACACGAGTAGTGTCACAAGGAACCAAACATCTTGCAGAACATACATATAGTAGATATAAAATGGGATGACCTGTCTGAAAAGGTCAGGATAGACTTGAGGAATGGCATTAAACTTAATACAAGTAGAGATGAAAATTAGATTTTTAATAAAACAAAATTTTGCAGTAGTGTTGTCCTGTAGGCCATTTAAGACGTGGCTAAATGTTGTAAATGAATGTGTAAAAAAAAAAGAAACATTAAGAGTTTTAAGAATAAAAGAGAATGTGACTCTGTGTATGGATGTTGTTGAAGCGAAGGGAGTAGGCAAGGTTAGAGAAGTGTGGATAAAGATAGTGAGGATGGATTAAGTACGAAGTTGTTTTTTTAGCTATATTCACTTACTCCGTAAGGGAATGGTTTGATTGATATGTATATATGTATATATATATATATTTATATGTCCTGTGGCCTAAAAATAGATGAAGGTGGTCGTTAGGAGAGGCGGCACCAATATATAATTACATATATATCATGTTTGCTTTTGTTATTTTAATACCGCATCTTACCACCCTTTTGGGTTATACGCTCATATATATATATAAAAAATACGTTTCACGCAATTAGTAAAATTGCACATTTCATGAATTGGGAACATTTATGCGCACTTCTTGATGTGGCTTCATATCTGCATCCTTTCACGAACTGTGCAAAAATCCCATGAGCTCTTGAATATGCCATAAAGTGGAAATTTTAGTCCTATTACTACAGTGATTATGATACATTATGCTTTAAACTAGTTTTTTTACAGCATTTTTAATATCAATTTTTATATTAATGCAATATTAGTAAAACAATTGACAATATTTTAAAATTATTTATTTGTATCATTAAGGCATTAAAATACTTTAACTTATAATATTAATAAATAAACAGTAGATTAATGTAATTTCAGCATTAACAATACCTTTACGTCACCAATTTTTTAATATTTTCCTGAGTGATATGAAGAGATACATTACATGCCATTCACGTTTTTAAGCATTGACATTTTTTCGGATCCACAATATATTCGACAAGAATATAATTTGGATTCTTGCCCATTTCCAACTGAAATATTACCAATCAAAGTCCTTGTACTGCCTTCTGACATTTGAATGTCCTTTGGTGAAATATCTTTAAACAAGAGGACCTCAAAACTGTTTCTCTGAAACCAATGTTTGATAATTCCTCCCCTTGTTTAGTTTTTAGCCACATAGGCAGATCCCTTAATGTAATAAAATTAAAACTTGGTTGCAGTTGAGACGATTTAAAAGAAACTATAATACCGGTACACTAAACAAAATATTTAATTTGATAGACTAGCTACTATTCGTTTTAAGATATTAAATTGTCAAATAATGGCAATTAAAGATTAACATTTGTCAGATTATTGAATCCTAGGAGGTAATGTTTTCGTAAAAACTTTGACTATACTATTAAAATGTTAACATATATTTTCCACAATAGACACAACGTTAGTTACATATTCAACTACGAGGTGCTGTAGTCGACACGTGAGTGTGAGAAGGGAACAGGAATTGCTATTATAGTGTTGTTGTTTTTTTTTTCAGAACAAAAATTGAATATTTTCCACAATAGGAGATTTTGTCTCTCTCATCTTTAAACACAACAAATACATTTGCAGTAACAATATAAACAAAAATATAATAAATCTTTCCTTTTGAATGACGAGCAGAATTATCCGGCGTTGCCTGAGGTAGCCGCGCAATGTATTTCGTGGTTATCTTGGGCAAACGATTTGTTTTGTTTCAAACAAACAGAAAAAAAAATCATTTCATTACGTTCTGCGTGGTTTTAAATTAATTTAATAAATTAATCATAATTATTAAAATTTCTGTTTCCAAATGCACACATTCATGCACATGGGCTAATAGTTTTTAAAATTTCAGACCTCTGCTTGGGGTCAATATCACGTAAAGGAACATTAAATTAGTATGATTTAAGCTTTCTGTCTTGGTTTTGAAGTAATTGCACTTAAATACATACATACAAAAAATACACATATTTTGTTATTTATATGAATACCATTACCATTGTCAGGTTTCACATAGTTTATGAATTAAGAGCTCTGGACAGGCTCAAATTTAGTGTTCTAGAACTACATTTTTTTTTTCAAGTTGGCCGTAATGTCTAACATAATTATATCAAGGAACCATTAAAAGTTGATCCAATGAAAATACAATAAGAATAATCCGTACTAGAACAAGTAGGTTTTTTATCTCGACTTGGAGCAGTGAACACCAAATCGTCCTCAGGAACACTGGAGAGGAAGATGGGTTTTGACAAGAAAATGAAGATCCACGTAGTGGTATCTTTGTGGTTCGGGTCAGTATAAGCGAGGATGTGGGTACTGGGATTATTTATCCTTAATTTATATTTCAGGGATGTAGCTAGTCCTAGAATATATTATATTATTCATCATTGTGTTTCGATATTAGTTTTTGGGCCAGTTTCATAGTCAGATTTAGTACGCCTCAAGTGCGGCGCTATACTAAATACAAGACATCACCTACCTTAAATTGAATGGAATGGGCCAGTTTCATATGCGAAACTGGCCCATTCCATTTTGGTCTAGGTAGGTGTCGTCCTGTATATAGTATCGACTCGCACTTTAGGCTCACTAAGTCTGACTATGAAACTGGCCCTTAGTCTTAGAAGCGGGATCCTTAAGCTGTCGTGTGTTTCAGTTATTATATTTTTAATTTAGTAATGTTTGCAGTTAGGTTAGATGGGGGTTATTAAGCCCTGTTTATTTTTCAACTATGTGTATATTTCTATTTAGAAAGTCCAGTTATGATGGGGTTTTTTTACATTCAATATAAATTTTAGATAAATGTATTGTTTTTGGTTACTCATTCATTTTGTACGATTCACGGAGAATTGTGACATTGATTACTTGTAGTGTTGTTATATATTTGTAGTTGGGCATGGTCGCACGCACCAAAATCCAAGTGTTTCGTGTACATTTAATATATTCATTTTTGAAGGATTTAATCATGTTAATTATATAAAGTAAAGTGTTAATCAAATTAAAGTACTCATTAAAATGTTCCAAGTAAATGTTAAGTTTCGCTCAGACGTGGGGCGTCTTTTTTTTCAGAGCTCTACTTGAAGAAGCTATGACTCTTTAATATGGATAATTTTTCTTTGTCTCTTCAAGATCTTAGTTTGTATTTAATCTTGCAAGAATCCGGTTTTTGAGATCCTTAGCTCTAAGATGTATTTAGTGTAAATATACTCTTGACAATAGGTGGGACCCTTAAGGCAAATAATTCTTACACTGACTCATATAGACTGAGCTTGTTCCTTCGGGCTAGTTACTCTCTCATATTCTCGAGACGATCGAGTGAAGTTCGTAATCTTTTGGTTAGTGATTTATGTGTAACGTCTTAGCTTTAAAACCCCGAGGTCATTCTCTATAAAATTTTCTCTCTTAAACTACCTTTGCTATATTAAATTACCTTTGCTTTTTAAACATTTTATATCTACTCTCTGCTTTACTTTATTGATTTAGTGTATTTGTTATGCTCCTTTTGATCTGTCCATCCTCTTCCTTAGTTTAATGACCTTTAGTTGAGAAAAAGCTATACAAGTTCCAAAATTGGACCTGATTTTTAATAACTTAGTTTATCTTCCATATAGCTTTGTGTATGTTATGCTCGCTGTCTTATGTACAGAGTGACGTCACACGCTAAGCCAGTTAGGTGTCTTTCGCCAAATGGCGCTACCATCTAATCTTTTTGTATCGACCAAACCAGTAAACAGGATGTTTCAGTGAAAGCGTGCAAAAAATTAACTCTACCGAACATTTTTTGATAGGGAACGTGCCAGCTAAGCCAGCTAAGGGGGATATGGCCCTAAACATGTGGGGGGATATGGTGATATCTCAAATCACTTATTTATAAGACCCCAGTGGAAACAGACTTGAATTGGTTGCCAGTATTGTGATGTGATTCGCAACACGCATGGGATATTTGAACGGATCTGGCAGAACCTCGTACGCCTATGTCATGCTTGCATTGGGGTTGGTGGCCATCATGTTGAGCAACTGTTGTGAGGTACGAAATTGCAGGTTTCCTCCTGTTTGCCAATGATAGAGTACACTGTACAGTACTATCTGTACGTAATGTTTAACTAAATGTAAATAAATTACATGTAATGACTAGCTGTGAGTAAACCGAACATCATTAACAGTGTTATACATATTTAGGTCCATATACCATTTAGCTGGCTTCACAGACCAAACGTTCCCTAGCTAAATATGTTCGGTATAGCATCCCCTATGCCCTGTTTAATTTTTGCACGCTTTCACTGAAACATCCTGTATATTAGAATTAGATCTTACTTCCATCTTTATCTCTAATAATCTTACACTCCCGTGAAAATGAAATGATGGCAAAAGATAAATTAATATTACAAAAATTTTATATTAAAAGAGAGCGTTGTTCGTGTTGATATGTTATGCTGGTTATGATGATAAGTGACGTTTAAAAATAGTTTAAATTAATGCTTAAAGTGAAAACGGTATAAATAATACAAAATATATGGGCGTTTAGAGGCTACATACATTTTATTTAGCGTTAATAGACTTGTTGAAGTACCCGGTTCGATGTCCGCATGGCTTAACATGCTACTCTCGCAGCAGACTAGTCTGCCGATGACTGGGAGGTCAAGGTTCGTGTTTCAGTCAGGTGCACTGAGGGTGTATTTTCCAAAAAAAAATTCCACCCTCCATCGACGCAATAACTAGTACACTTCCTTTAATTATACCCTTTCAAATCCCCAAAAGCCATTAGCTTAATTAGTATATAGGCATGTAACTCGAACGGGTAGTAAGACACAGTTATAAAACAAATTAGTGAACGTCTTTGTCGCTAAGTTGAAGTACTTGTCACTGACGAACTTACTTCCGTTTTGAAACAAAACAACACCAATTTTAGTTTCACTTTGGATTAAATATTGAAATGTACTCGGTAAATTACTATTTGGATTTGGAATTGATTTGACGATTAAGTAAGATCAAACTAAGCTAATTATACATTTTATAAGAGAATACAAATATTTATCACGTGTTTTTATACAGAATATTTGTAAAAAAACTTAATTTACTAAGGTTTTATTAGATAACATATAGCCTATGTGTTAAACGGACTTCCGAGATATCTTCATGCCAAATTTCACCACTATCGGTTAATTGACTTGGGCGTGATTGAACAACAAACAGACAAACTCACAGACAATATTTAATCTTTATATATTAATTAGGTTAGGATTTTCTTCACACATTTTTTAAATTTATTTTTACTTTACTTTCTAGTATCCATACTGATACCAACAGCTAAATATATTTAATAAAATGGAATCTGTGGTTTTCATTCTTATCTCCCCTTTCGGGCTATCCGCAAATTTACACTAATGATGTGGGAATAAGGAAGGCAGAATGTTAGACAAAATGATCTCGATTTCTCGTGGTAGTACACTATTAAAGTAAAGTCAACTCTCATTACACCAATCCGGGCTTAGAATCCTGACCTCTTCAACACTAGAATACCAGACCATACAAGGATGATTCTTTAAAAGCGCACTAATGTGGGTATAATCAGGGTTAACTTAAAGAAAATGCATCATTATTTGAAGAATGAGAGTCTCTATCGTAGATTTGAAAAAAATAATACTCAGGTGGGGCACGAGTCTTAAATCTAACAAGGCAGAGTTTTGCCTCCTATTGCACACCTAACTATATCAATCAGATCAATTAGAACATGTGCACAGTATAAGATTGAAACAATAGATGGGCGTGAGAGCTGTTTGAAACGACCTTTATTCAAGGTCCTTCCATCGTTGATGGTAATCAAACACTAATTACTCCCACCTCCAACCCTAACCTGTTCCCATTCACCCTGTCAGTCAGTTTGATATGTTCGTTTAACGATTGTTTACAAATGAAGTGAAACAGACAAATTGGTTCACTTAATGAACACGTTGATTTGATCAGCTTCATAGTTTCACCCGCACCGTTCAATAACCACACGGTCTAAGGAGTCAAGTTCGCAATAAACTGGCTCACCAGTGGCAACAAGCTCAAGATGCGAATTTGAGTCACGTACACTGTGAAATGGTTTCCACATGTGATTTAAGACAGTGATTTGCCATTCTTCTCTCAAGGGAGTCTAGGCTATTGAGGGTGAATTTTCTCTTAGTTAGGCTCCTTGTCCAGGACAAGAATTTTCCCCATACGTCGTCTCGGAAAATTTACCTGATTGCCAATTCTAGGACCCACTTATTTGGCCTCATGGTCTAACACGTTAATCTCGTGTTAGACTAAATTGCCGATGAAGGGGAAACCAAGATTCGAATCTTTTTCGGGTGTACTGAGGGTGTTTTTTTTTAAAAAATGTGTTCTACTCTCACTCCACTCAAATTCGGGTACACTTTTTGTAAATATATTATTCTTAATCCCTAAAGCCATTAGCGAAGTTAGTACATAAGCCTAAAATCTGAACGGGTAGTAAGATGCGGTACTAAAAAAAAATATATGTAGGCTACATTATTTTGCTTCTATTCTGATTGTGAACAGTACAGATTGCAAACAGGGCAAAATTCGTCCAAATTGCGAGCACACCCAAAATGTTAATGGCCACCTAGATATCCAATGTCCAGATTGAGAACAAATAAAAGAACAACTCGCAGGTATTCCTACGTGAGGCTGGTAAAACGGGTGGAAGGGGTTACTGGCAGCACCCACCATCAACCGGGGCTTTCCTTCTGACCAATCTTAACCTAGCCTAACCTAACCGAGCCTGACATAATCTAACCTAACCTATCCTGTCTTATCCTGACCTAA